>CM077147.1:33842453-34082453 GCA_039583875.1 Platanthera guangdongensis
CTGGCGGGCGGGCCCGCGTGTTTGCGGGCCCTGGGCGGGCGGACGGGCTTGTATTTTAGACTGGGCTGATGAGTTGTAGGATGCCCTAAATGTTAGAGGCCCTATACAGGTTTATGAGACCTAAGAAAAAAAATATGAATGGCCTTGATTCGTTGTTGTGATCAACGGTTACGATCAAATGTTTGGTTTATATTCAACGGTTATGATCTGATATATATATATATATATATATATATATATATATATATATATATATATATATGACTATTTGTCGTAGGGCTATTTCCGACCTATTGGTCCATGAGATTGAGAAAATTATAAATAGACCCTTGAGGGTGCCTTAGAGAGCATTGCATCTTAGCCACAAAAACCCCTTTGCTTTCTTCCTCCAAGGCATCTAGCTCAGCATTGGCTAGGGAGGGGAGACTATTAAGGTCTTCCGGGTGTGAGGTGGACCTCCGCGCTAGAGCCGAGGGTCTATTCTTAGCTTCTCGATCTTTTGGCCTGTGAAGTTCTCTTGATTGTAGTAAGTGTGAGGTCACCCCTCTTTTGGGACTCCGAACTACACATAGGTCAATTTTTGGCTTCAACACTTTTGGTGCGGTGAGCGTGGAGAGTGACCAGCACAGAAGATCTTGGGAGAGTGTCCTGGCTGGAGGTCAGGGAGGTAGTGATGATCTCGGTGAGCTCCCCAGCCCAGGACCCTTTGTGGGGAGGCAAGAGTTCATGACCTATATCCAAAGCATCATGGAGATGCTGCGAAGCATTGCTCCTCAGCGTGGCAGCTCCACCCCAACCCCCAGGAGCTAGCTTCCCCCTCTCGGCGAGTTGACACCTAGGAGTCTATACGAGGTGACGCCAGCAGGGGGGGAATGAAGTGCGCCGGGAAGATGACCTGGGAAGGAGAGGATGGGAGATGGGGTCGAGCAAGACCTCATCGGACGGGGGTTGTTCTCCAGCCCGGCGAGTGTCAGCCTTCCAGGCGAACAGGTCGCGCGAGTAGAGGTGGCGAGACCACCCCTCATGGGGTCACCCTTCAGCAAGCTGATCATCTCAGCTCCCATTCCCGAGGGGTTCCGAGAGCCTGACAGGGCTTACTATATCGAGAAAGATGTTCCCGTCCAGCACCTGCAGTTGTTTGAGGATGTCATCTCCATCAGGCTGATGACAGATGCCTTCAAGTGTCGCCTCTTTGCGATTACGTTGAAGGACAAGAAAAGGGACTGGTTCCACCAACTCCCTCCAAGATCGATCTATGGGTTCGAGGACTTGAGTCGGAGCTTTCAGCTCCGCTTCTCCACCTCCAAGAAGAGGTAGAGGAGTCCCGAGTCCATCTTCCTGATAAGGCAGGGTGCTGAGGAGTCACTGGCCCGTTACGTTGATAGGTTCCAGGAGGAGATCCTGGATATCCAGGAGATGTCGGGGTATGCCCACCAGATGACGTTCACGGTAGGGTTGCGCGAGGGGTTCTTCAAGATGAGCCTGACCCCAAAGACCCCCCTTTCCTTCGAGGAGCTGATGGAAAGGGCGGCGGAGGAGATATCAACTGAGGAGACCAACCCGACGTTCGTCAAGAAGTTGGCAAGATTGAAAGAGGCAGAGTAGAGGGAGCAAGGTGGCTCAAGGCATCAGGAGGGGAGAAGGAGAGAGGACCAGAGAGCTCAGGGGCTCCAGGGATCTCACGAAGGTCCGGAGCTAGGTTGGAGGCAACAGGGAGGACCCATTCAGGGGACAGGAAGAGGTCACATCCAAGGTGGGGGGATTTTCATGGAGGTCAAGAGAGGTTCAACTTCCAAAGGAGAGCCCCCAAGAAGCTTCTACCCCCACCGCAGCAAGCAATAGAGATTGGTAGAAGGGAGAGGAGGAATCGCCAGGGAAGGAGAAAAGTCAGAGTAGAGTTATCCTACTGTGAGTTCCACCAGGAGGAAGGCCATGTGACAGCCACTTGCACTGAATTTCTAGAGCTGAGAAGGACAAGAGCTCCGGCACCACAGCCTCATCAGCCTCAACAAGCGCAAGATCTGGTGCGGATTGAAGATGTCCAGCCTAGGGCGGCAGAGGAGAGATATGAGGACAGGGTTTATGTTAGCACTCGGGGAGGGATCCGATGATTTAAGAGGGAAGATGGAGGTAGGAAAGAAGTGAATCACCTCTTTGTAATGAATTTTGCTTGCATTGTATCAACTATGATTAATGACAGGAACCACCAAAAAATATTTGTGATCCATGAAAGATCTCACCTCGAGATAGATTCTGCGGTCAGGCTCTCACAACTTGGCAGGGCAGGTTGATCTCTCGGAGGGTGAGTAGATCTCACCTCGAGATAGATTTTGCTATCAGGCTCTCACTAACTGACATGACAGGTTGATCTCTCGGAGGGTGAGTAGGTCTCACCTCGAGATAGATCCCGCTGTCAGGCTCTCACTAGCTAACGAAGCAGGTTGATCTCTCGGAGGGCGAGTAAGTCTCACCCCGAGATAGATTCCGCTGCAAGGCTCTCACTAGCTGGCAGGGCAGGTTGATCTCTCAGAGGGTGAGTAGTTCTCACCTCGAGATAGATTCCGCTGTCAGACTCTCACTAACTGGCAGGGTAGGTTGATCTCTCGGAGGGGGAGTAGGTCTCACCTCGAGATAGATTCCGATGTCAGGCTCTCACTAGCTGGCAGGGCAGGTTGATCTCTCGTAGGGCGAGTAGGTTCCACCTTGAGATGATTCTGCTGCTAGTCTCTCACTAGCTGGTAGGGTAGGTTGATCTCTTGGAAGGATGAATAAACCTTCCCCCGAGGCCGTCTAGTCACATAGGCTCCCATTAGCTGGCTCGACAGGTTGACCACTCGGGGAGGCATATTGTTTTTTTTACCCCGAGGCCATCTCGTCAACCAGGCTCCAATTAGCTGGCTTGACAGGTTGACCCCTCGGGGAGGCCAAGTGATTTTTACCATGAGTCTGTCTCGTCACCCAGGCTCACATTAGCTGGCTTGACAGGTTGACCCCTCGGGGAGGCTAAGTGTTTTTTACCCCGAGGTCGTCTCGTCACCCAGGCTCCCATTAGCTGGCTCGACAGGTTGACCTCTCGGGGAGGCCAAGTGTTTTTTTTACCCCGAGGTCGTCTCGTCACCCAGGCTCCCATTAGCTGGCTTGACAGGTTGACCCCTCCGGGAGGCCAAGTGCTTTTTTACCCCGAGGTCGTCTCGTCACCCGGGCTCCCATTAGCTGGCTTGACATGTTGACCCCTCGGGAAGGCCAAGTGTTTTTTACCCCGAGGCCGTCTCATCACCCAGGCTCCCATTAGCTGGCTTGACAGGTTGACCCCTCGGGGAGGCCAAGTGTTTTTTTACCCCGAGGTCGTCTCTCACCCAGGCTCCCATTAGCTGGCTTGACAGGTTGACCCCTCGGGAAGGCCACGTGTTTTTTACCCCGAGGTCGTCTCGTCACCCAGACTCCCATTAGCTCGCTCGAAAGGTTGACCTCTCGGGGAGGCCAAGTGTTTTTTTTACCCCGAGGTCGTCTCGTCACCCAGGCTCCTATAGCTGGCTAGACAGGTTGACCCCTCGGGGAGGCCAAGTGTTTTTAGCCCGAGGCCGTCTCGTCACCCAGGCTCTCATTAGCTAGCTTGACAGGTTGACCCCTCGGGGAGGCCAAGTGTTTTTTACCCCGAGGTCGTCTCATCACCCAGGCTCCCATTAGCTGGCTTGACAGGTTGACCCCTCTGGGAGGCCAAGTGTTTTTTACCCCGAGGTTGTCTCGTCACCTAGGCTCCCATTAGCTGGCTTGACAGGTTTACCCCTCGGGGAGGCCAAGTGCTTTTTCCCCGAGGCCATCTCGTCACCCAGGCTCCCATTAGCTGGCTTGATAGGTTGACCACTCAGGGAGGCCAAGTGTTTTTTACCCTGAGTCCGTCTCGTCACCCAGGCTCTCATTAACTGACTTGACAGGTTGACCCATCTGGGAGGCCAAGTGTTTTTTTACCCCGAGGTCGTCTAGTTACCCAGACTCCCATTAGCTAGCTTAACAGGTTGACCCCTCGGGGAGGCCAAGTGTTTTTTACCCCGAGGCCGTCTCGTCACCTAGGCTCCCATTAGCTGGCTTGACTGGTTGACCCCTCGGGAAGGCCAAGTGTTTTTTTACGCCGAGGCCATCTCGTCACCCTGGCTCCTATTAGCTGGCTAGACAGATTGACCCCCCTGGGAGGCCAAGATTTTTCGGCTCTAAGAAGGGCACTCAGCGAATATGTTCGGTTGGATGTTTCTTTACGAGCTTGTTCTAACCTCGAAAAGAGTGGAGATCATGTACAACCCCGTATTCGTAGAGTAGGGTCCCATTGGCAGGCGCAAGACTAGCTTTGTATTTTTAAGCTTTTGGAGTGGTTTACACTCTTGGTGGCCAATTTTGGCCTAGCCCTTGGAATATACTATCAAGGAGAGGAAAAATTCTCCTCCCCCTTCCCCTCTCTTTTTTAGGGGGGCGGGTGCAGCAAGTTGGCTTACACCCAACCCAGCTTGGTAAGTTCGAGGTAGGGGCAGCGTGTTGGATCTTACGGCGCCCTTAGAGGGGGGAGTGAATAAGGGTGCTTTTTAATTTTTTTAAACAATCTAAGAAACCTTTACAAGATGAATAACAACAAAGTAATAGAAGAGTGCAAACAAATACTAGCTAGAAACAATAATGATATATTTCAAAAGAGTTAAATTGCATACAAAGTGTCTCTATAGAGCTAGAGACAAAGGCTCATGAAATAAATAATTTTCTAGTGTATTCGCCGGTTCTTCTACCAAGAACCGACAGGCTAAAGTGTATCTCTCCCTAGATCTTGCTACTAGCCTCCCCCTAGATCTAACCCTGATCTAGACTCTAGACACAAGACAACGATTTCTCCCTAAGCCACACAAGGACTTGGACGCCACTCACAAGATGACGATTTTCCCCTAAGTCACACAAGGACTTAGACGACACGCACAAGGCGACGATTTACCTTCCGATTACAATGAGAAAATAAATAAAAATAACTAAAAACAAATTTAGCACTTTAGGCTAGACAGTCCCTTCAAATAAAGCGCTGAAGATACCGATGAATCCTTACAAGAGATGCTTTGAATGCTTTGCACGTGCCGTCAATCTTCCACTCTATTTGGCCTTCTTAAGAGTATGAAGCATCTCTAAGTTCTGGAGCTCTCTGGATCGTCTTTGAAGGTAAGTGCACTCCAGGTAATAAAATTCGTAACTTTCTCAAAAAATGAGAGGCTTTTATATTCTGGCGCTATCGCCGGGCGATACTGGGTATCGCCATCTGATGATAGCGGTAACCGCTGCCACGTGTCCCACGAACTCCTCATTTTCGCATCACACAAACATTGAGCGCCAAATCGTGCACTATCGCCGCGCGATACCGGATATCGTCATCTGGCGATAGCGAAATAACTGTAGCCACGATTTCGTCGAGCGTCGAGTGGAAATGCGTCGAGTGGCGCTATCGCCTGTGGCGATACCCACTATCGCCTTGCGATATCTCCAAGCCACGATTTCGTCGAGCGTCGAGCGGAAATGTGTCGAGTGTCGCGTGTCGAGTGGCGCTATCGCGTGTTGGCGATACCCACTATCACCTGGCAATATCTCCTGAGCTCAATTCTGATCTGATTCATCATCAAAAAGATATGAGATATTAACCTGTGTTACCTGCACACCAATAACATCCAAATATCAAATACTCGTTCATTCGTACGTGAATTATTTTCAAATATGTGCTTTATTTTTGATATAGAACCTAAAAGCGTTGAAGCTGCTTTAAATGATAATTCTTGGTTTTAGCTATGAATGACGAGCTTAATTAATTTGAACGTAATAAAGTTTGGAAGTTAGTAGAAAGACTGTCAAATCATCCTGTTGTAGGGGTTAAATGGATTTTTAAAAATAAACTTGATAGTGAATCTAGGGTCACTAGGAACAAAGCTAGACTCATAGCAAAAGGTTATTCACAAATAGAAGGAATAGATTTTGATGAAACTTTTGCCCCGTAGCACGTTTAGAAGGAGTTAGAATATTTCTTGCATTTGCTAGTTTTAAGAAGTTTAAATTATTTCAAATGGATATTAAAACTGCTTTTCTTAACAGCTATATTATGGAGGAGGTTTATGTAGAACAACCTCCAGGCTTTGTTGATATTAGATTTCCTTATCATGTTTATAAATTAGAAAAAGCCTTGTATGGTTTGAAACAAGCGCCCCGAGCATGGTATGATAGATTGACTATTTATTTATTAAAAAATAATTATAAAATCGGCAGTGCTGATTGTACTTTATTTGTTAAACATATCCATGATGATCTTATCGTTTTACAAATATATGTTGATGATATTATTTTTGGATTCACAAATAAAAAATTATGTGATAGTGTTATTGAAATTATGAAGAATGAATTTAAAATGAGCATGGTAGGCGAACTCACTTATTTTCTTAGTTTTCAAATCACTCAAAAGCATGATGGAATTTTTATTTGCCAATCTAAATATATTCATGATATTTTTAAAAGATTTGGGTTTGAAAATCTAAAACAAGCAAATACCCCCATGAGTGTCTCATTAAAGTTAGGAAAAGTTGAAAGTGAAATATCCATAGATCAAACACTTTATAGAGGAATGATAGGATCACTATTAAATTTGACTGCCTCTAGGCCTGATATTATGTTCGTTGTATTTTTATGTGCTAGATTTCAAGCTAATCCCAAAAAGTCTCATTTAAAAGCAGTTAAACGCATTTTTAGATATCTTATTGGCATATCTAAATTAGGATTATGGTATTCACATAACGATACATTTATATTACATGGGTTTTTTGATTCAGATTATGCTGGATGTTCATTAGATCGTAAAAACACCAATGACACCTGTCATTTTCTTGGCCCTTCACTTATCTCTTGGTCGAGTAAGAAACAGAATTATGTTGTCTTATCTACCACTGAGGCTGAGTACATAGCACTAGACAGTTTTTGTGCACAAGCTTTATGGATGAAGCAAACATTAGAAGATTTTGGAACAGTTCATGAAACCATTGAATTAAAATGTGATAATAAAAGTGCAATTGACTTAACGTATAATCCAGTTCATCATTCTAGATCCAAACATATTGATGTACGTCACCACTTCATAAAAGATCACATAAAACAAAATATGCTCAAAGTCAATTTTATAAGCACAGATTCACAGCTTGCGGAGATTTTCACTAAACCACTTCCAGATTCCCGCTTTTCATTCTTACGATTCGAACTAGGAATTCTAGACTTGTCAAATTAATAAATTACCATTGCAAGGCTCACAAAAAATTAACATAATTATATTGTTAACATCATGAACATTAAACCAAAATAACCATTACATAAATCATAAGTGGAAATACCACAATTTAAACATTCCATATCAAGTCTTACATTCTTCCAGAAGAAATACCACATATCATTACTGTTGGGTACATTGGTTCTAATGTACCTGATTTGAAGAAGCCTCACCCTACTCAATGATATACATCAAAATGTATTTGATGTATTTTTGAGTTGCCTTGTACAGGTTAAGTATTTGCAGGGAAAGATGAAAAGATTCTAAGTCCATGTGTAGACACCCAGAAGAAATGTGTCGACACTTAAGAAGACTTATGTCGACACCCAGACAAGCAGTGTCGACACTTGGACTACTTGTGTTGACACCAGGGATGCAGAGTCGACACCAGACAGAAAGTGTCGACACATACAGGTTGTGTCGACACTCAATGAATAGAAGTCCAGAGAGGTAGTGTCGACACTTAGAAGCAGTGTCGACACCCAGAGGAACTTTGTCGACATCAGAAAGTGTCGACACTTGGAGGCTGTGTCGACACTCAGCAAATTTCAGCAGAGTCTAAGTATAAGTGTCGACATAATGAAGTATGTGTCGACACACAGCAGAAGACTCAGCACATGAAGAAAGTATCGACATAATAAAGAATGTGTCGACACTCAGCAGAAGACTCAATACAAGATGAAAGTGTCGACACTAGGAGGCTATGGCAGAGAATTCAGTAATTATGAGTTAAATGATAAGTTCTTGAGGTCCCTTACAAAGGATTGGGACACCAAGATCTGTGCCATTAGGGAAATGGCCAAGTTAGCAGATATTCCCCCTCCAACTTTGTTTGGAAAACTGTTGTCATATGAAATGCAGTTGATGGTAAGGAAGGGGGAGGAGAAGACTACAAGAAGTGAGCACAAAGAAAGGACAGTGGCATTCAAGACAGAAGCCACCAGAAAATACAGAAGTAAGTCATCATCTCCACCTCCAAAGGTAGCTGAGACTGAGTCAGATGAGTCAGCAAGCAGAAAGTCTGAGAGCAGTGAAAGTGATGAGGACTTTGCAGCTTTCACAAGACACTTTCAGAAGTTCTTAAAGAAGAAACAGTGGAGGACAAAGCCATCTACTTCACAGGGTAAAGATGACTATTATCAGAACAAAAAGTCATCAAAGAAAGACAAGAGAAATCCCAAGTCAAGCAAAGCAACTCTATCAAAAATTGTATGTTATTGCTGTAACAGACAAGGACATGTTATTGCAGACTGTCCAGAGAAAAGAAAAGAGTCTAATGATAAGAAGAAGACTCAATTCAAGGGCAAGAAGGAAAGGTCCTTTGTTGTCAAGAAGAACAAAAGCCTGTCAGACATATCTTCATCAGAAACTGAGTTAGAAGCTGAAGCATACATAGGACTGTTTGCTGAAGAAGAGGAAGAAGAGTTCATCCAGATAATGGACTCCATATATGAACAAGAGGACAGTCAGTGCAAAGGATTGATGGCCTCTACAGAAGGTGACAAAATCTAGGAGCAGCCTGTACCTAGTAAGGTACAAAATTGTTCTTTAAGTTCAATTTCTTGTGCTAGTTCAGAATCAGATTCATCATCATCAAGTGATGAGAGTGCATCTGAGTTTGAATAGGATATTCATCAATTGATTTATGAATATAGAGTTCTGTTGCAAGCATTTAAGAAAAGCAAATCCCTGGCCAAGAGTCAGGCTAAGGAGATTGCAAGTCTCAAAGTGGCTGCAACTGATTCTGAGAAGTTGTTTGATCAAAAATTAAATGAAATAGCCAGACTGAAAAACATAACTGTTATTCAGATGTGGACTATAACATTTAAGAATGATCAAATCAAAAGTCTGGAGATTAGCCTTCAGAAGGAGAGAGACATTGTTGCTAGGTTTTCTAAACCTAAGTCTGTTCTACCCTTAATTGATGAATTTGTTCATCATAAAGGTAAAACTGGATTAGAGTTTACTAAACCAGCTAGGACTGTTCAGTCCAAGTCTAAGGGCAAAGCTCCAGCTCTCAACAAGCCAGCTGTAGATAAAACAGCTAGGGATGTACCTAAGCAAAGGTACAATAGGTTTGAGTACTGGTGCTGTGGCAAGGTAGGCCACTATTTCATAGACTGTTGGCACAATTCTAGTGCCAAAGTGAGTAACAAACTACCTATTGGAAGATCTGCAGGTAGCTTTGTTAAGAGACAAACTAACCAGCACCAAGGACCCAAGAATTCTTTGGGTTCTAAGGTCAACTAATCTGTTTTGCAGGTAAGTCCAAGTGGTCATGCCCCAATATGGTACTTGGACAGTGGATGTTCCAGACACATGACTGGAACTAGGAAATTGCTAAAGGACTTCATACCAATCAAGGATGGTCCTAAAGTCACCTTTGATGGTTCTGAAAAAGGAATCATCAAGGGTTTTGGTAACATTTCTAGCACCCATATTACTATTACTCAAGTGGCTTATGTTGAATATTTGAAACATAACCTTATTAGTATAAGTCAATTGAGTGATTTAGGATATGACATCTCATTTGTCAAAAATGGTTGTCATATCAGGAGGTCAAATGATCAAGAGATCATTTTGACAGGTTACAGAAAAAGAAATGTCTATTGCCTAGACATTATGTGTGAGACCAATGGTTCTCCAGTGTATCTTATAGCTGATGAGAAAGTCTCTCATTGTGTCAAATGGCACAAGAGGCTAGCAAATCTTAACTATAAGATAATTGGCAAACTCTATAGCAAAGAGTTAGTGAGGAATGGTCCTCAAGTTAAGTGTATTAAAGATGGAATATGCTCAGCTTGTCAAAAGGGCAAGCAGACTAGATCCAGCTTTAATAGCATTGAAAACAAAGATGTTGTGAGGTGTTTATACCTCTTACATATGGATCTCTTTGGTCCTATGCCAGTTCACAGCCTAGGTAGGAAGGTCTATACCTTTGTGGTTGTAGATGACTACTCAAGGTTTTCCTGGGTGTTCTTCCTTAGACAGAAATCTGAAACACCTAGTATCTTCTATAGCTTTGTCAAACAAATTCAGAATGAACTAGACAGTACTGTGGTCAAAATAAGAAGTGACCATGGTACTGAATTCCAGTCTGATAGTATGACAAAACTATGTGAAGAATTTGGGATATTTCAGGAGTTTTCTTCACCAAGAACACGTCAGCAAAATGGCATTGCTGAGAGGAAAAATAGAACCTTGATTGAGGCTGGTAGAACCCTATTAAGTGATACATCTCTCCCAGAATATTTCTGGGCTGAGGCAGTGAATACTGCATGCCATGTAATTAATAGGGCTACCATTACTAAAAGCCACAACAAGACCCCCTATGAGATTGTGAAAGGCCGAAAACCAAACCTATCCTATTTCAGGATCTTTGGTTGTAAGTGCTTTATACTTAACAATAGGGCTGATATCGAGTCGAGTTCGAGCGATTTTGGCTCGGCTCGAAATCGAAATTTTCGACTCGAAGTCGACTCGAAATCGAAATTGATTTCGAGTCGAGTCGGCTCGACTCGATTTCGTGTCGGCTCGAAATCGAATCGGAACGGCTCAAAACCGAATCAAATCGGCTCGAAATTGAGTAATTTTTTGTTTTATTCCTAATTTGCTCAAAATCAAATTGGGAAACGTATAAATTTAGCAAATGAAACACTTAAAGTCTAGTTTTTTTTATTTAGCTTTAAATTTTGTTATTTTTAATCTTGAAATAAGAATATATTAATAAATACATAATTTTTTTAATTAATTCGAGTTGATTCGAATCATATTTCGAGCGATTCAGGGTTGGCTCGAAATCGACTCGAAATCAGATTCGAGTCAAATTCAATCGACTCAAATTGAGTCGAATCAATTTTAACCGATTCCGATTCGGCTCAATTTTCGAATGATTTTCGAGCGACTTTCGAGTTTCGAATAATATGCTCAGCCCTACTTAACAATGGTAAGTCTTACTTGACTAAGTTTGCTGCCAAGTCTCAAGAGGGGATTTTTGTTGGGTACAGCAACAATAGTAAGTCTTATAGAGTCTACAACTTGTCTACTCAAGTTGTAGAAGAGTCTGTACATGTAGTATTTGATGAAGCTAGACTTATCAACCATGAGTTGTCTAGAAGTATTTGCAGCTCCTCAGGAATAACTAAGAAGATGGACAAGCTCACTATTGAAGAAGGACCTACTGCAAGTCAGCATGTAGATGATAGTGGCTATTGTCTAGGGGGAGTACTACATATACCTAATGCAAAAGAAGACCAAGGAGTGCAGCAAGTTGAAGAAGCTGAAGGAGTTCAACCTGAAGCCAGTATGCCTCCAGCTAATAGGCATCTAAGAGATCATCCAGCAGATCAAATCATTGGTGATCTAAGACAAGGGGTACAAACAAGAAGCAGAAATCTGAGTGCAGCACTATACTCCAGTTTTCTATCCCACGTAGAGCCAAAGAAGTTTGAAGAAGCCATCCTAGACCCTCATTGGATTGAGGCAATGCAAGAAGAGCTAAATCAGTTCAAGAGGTGCAAAGTCTGGGAGCTTGTTCCTAAACCAAAAGACCACAACATAATTGGGACCAAGTGGATCTTTAGGAATAAGATGGATGAACATGGAGTCATCATAAAGAACAAAGCAAAATTGGTTGCTAAAGGATATAGGCAGGAAGAAGGTATTGACTTTGATCAAACCTTTGCTCCAGTAGCCAGACTGGAAGCCATAAGAATGTTCCTGGCCTATACAACCTTTCAAGGATTTAAAGTTTACCAAATGGATGTTAAGTCAGCATTTCTGAATGGTAATCTGAAAGAAGAGATTTATGTGGAACAACCATCAGGTTTTGTTGATTCAACTCAACCTAATTATGTCTATTGACTTAGGAAGGCTTTGTATGGGTTAAAACAAGCCCCTAGGGCTTGGTATGAAACCCTGTCTAGTTTCCTCATTGAGAATAAGTTCACAAGGAGGAAAATAGACAAGACTCTATTCCTTAGGGAATCCAGAGGCAAGATCATACTAGTCCAAATATATGTAGATGACATCATATTTGGGTCTACTGAAAGTAGTCTTTGCAAAAAGTTTGCAAAACTAATGCAAGGACAGTTTGAGATAAGCAGTATGGGGGAACTTAAGTTCTTCTTGGGTCTCCAAGTTAGACAGACTGAGAATGGTTTATTCATATACCAGTCTAAGTTCACCCTAGAACTGATAAGGAAGTATGGTATGGATTCATCCAGTACCATGAAAACTCCTATGGGGTCAAGTATGTCTCTTAGCAAAGATGATGCAGGGAAACTTGTAGATGAGACTTTGTATAGA
Source organism: Platanthera guangdongensis (assembly GCA_039583875.1). NCBI lineage: Eukaryota > Viridiplantae > Streptophyta > Magnoliopsida > Asparagales > Orchidaceae > Platanthera > Platanthera guangdongensis. The sequence goes on from CM077147.1 coordinate 33,855,085, forward strand.
GGGATAGTTGGCTCCCTTCTATATTTGACTGCAAGTAGACCAGATATCATATATGCTACATGTGTCTGTGCTAGGTACCAAGCATGCCCCAAAGAGTCTCATTTGACAGCAGTCAAAAGAATACTGAGATATCTAAAGGGCACTCCTTATCTAGGCCTTTGGTATCCTAGGAATGGAGATTTTGATCTAACAGGTTATTCAGATGCAGATTTTGCAGGCTGCAAAGAAGACAGAAAAAGTACAACTGGAACCTGTCAATTCCTAGGTGGAAGACTGATATATTGGAGTAGCAAGAAGCAAACAAGTGTGGTTATATCCACAGCAGAATCACAATATGTGGCTGCAGGAAGTTGTTGTGCTCAACTTCTATGGATACAACATCAGCTTGAGGATTATGGTATTCAAGTAAGTAGAACACCACTGTATTGTGATTCTATAAGTGCTATATCTATTGCTAACAATCCTGTTTCCCATAGTAGAACTAAACATATTGAGATAAAATATCATTTTCTAAGGGAACATGTGGAAAAAGAAGATATATCACTAGAGTATGTAAATACAGATAATCAACTAGCTGACATGTATACTAAGCCCCTAGAAGAAACCAAATTCAATAGGTTTAAAATTAAATTAGGTATGATAAACTTAGAATAAGTTTACAGAAATGGCTAAGTAAAATAGTGTCGACACACATAGTTGTCTGTGTCGAGACAGAAAATTGGTGTCGACACTTCAGGGAAAAGGTGTCGACACATCTAGTAAGTTGGTGTCGACACTTCAGAAAATTAGTGTCAACACATACAGGGTCGGTGTCGACACAACCAAGGTGGTGTCGACACTTAAGATTTACACAGGATTAATCAAGTAAAGTCTCGACTAAGTGTCGAGCTAAGTGGTGTCGACACATAAACAAGTGTCGACACATATATTCTGTCGACTATACTTGTGTCGACACAGTGTGTCGAGACATTATAAGTCTGTGTCGACACTTTTCAACAGTGTCGACACAATTTAAGTTAGTTAACCCGCCCTTTCATCTTCAAATCTAGAAAGGTATAAATAGGATTTCTCCATTATCTATCGACACGCTCACCAAAGTTTCGAGACCAAACTTGTGTATCGACACCTCTCTTCTCTCAGTTCAAATTCTTCAAACCCTAATGGCGTCAAAGCTCGAGGAGAATGTAAATGAAGGCTATAAACTGGTGCGACATGCGTTTGATGACGCAGAATCGGAGATCAAGACTGTGGTAACCTTAGTCGCAAACTCAGGGTTAGACTTTCTTGTTTCAGAGCCAACCAAAATTTGGAAGAAAGTGGTATTAGAATTTCTGAATGGAGCAACCCTAGACGACTCTGGAGTCAAGATCAAGTCTAGGGTATATGGAGAAAAGGTGAAGGTCTCACCTAAAAGTTTTAGAAAGGTCCTAAATCTACCAAGGACAGAGGAAGAAGATGAAGTTACTGCTTCTAAGACCAGAGAAGCCTTAACATGGTGTGGTCTGGATTCAAAGATGAAAATTGGATCAGTATTCAATAGGAAAGGCATGAATAGCCAAGACAAATTTCTCTCAGAAATTGTTGGCAAAGTGATCTTGAGTAAGCCTAGAGGGCATGACAGGGTATCAGCCCATATGTTCAATCTTACGACAAGGATTGTCTTCACATTGAAAACTGATTGGTCTGTTGTTGTCTTTGATAAGATTAAAGAGAGTCTGAAGAAACCCAATTTGGGTAGAATACTAAGTCTTTACTTGGCTGGTAGTATACCAGAAGTTATGAGTCAAGCTGCATGCTCTAAAATCAATCATATGAGGAAGATGGACATGAGACTCTTCACAAGATGGGATAGGGTCTTGTCCAAGGAATTGCCCACACCAGAGAAAATTACTCCCCAAAAGAAGAAGAAGAAGACAGCCCCAGTGGCTCAGGATTCATCTATTAGCTCTGAGGAGCAAGTTTTCTTTACTCCTGATGAGGATGTAGAAGGAAATGCTAGGAAGTCTCCAGCTCAACAAGATGCTACAGAGAGGCAGGGGGAGCTACCACCAGCTAGCCTCATACACCAGGATCAAATCCAGGGGGAGCCTCTAGTGGTGGAAGAGCCAACTCCTCTTGAAAGTGAAAGAGCCACCCACATCATCCTTGAGGTAATCACTGAGATTAATGCTTTAGATTTCCCTATAGAGGATAATGTTTTGTCTGATTCATTAAATAATGTTAATCAGTAATCTCAGATTGATATTCAACCCCCAGATATTGTCATGAAGGACACATCTGTTATAGTTCAAGTAGCATCTGATCCAGTAGTAGATGAGCCAAGAGTTTCTTCAGCCCATTCTCCACAAGAATATACAATAGAAGATCTTTTCCTCAATCTGGATCAAATAGACTTTGAAAAGGAAAGTGCTGCTGCTGAGGGGGAGAATGCTCCTGTTGAGGGGGAGCAAGGAGTTAATGTTGAGGAAACTGCAAGGAAGGAACCAGAAGTGCAGAAGGAGTTACCTCCAAGCCCTAAGGACAGGGTAGAAATAGCAAGCACATCAGCTTCTGAAGATGAGGAGACAGCAAAAGCAAAGAAAAGAAAATTCCAAGTATTTAAAAGAAGGAGCCAGACTTATAAGAAGGCATTGCAAACTATAGTACCACAGCCAGCACTACAGCCAGCACCATCAGTAGATTACAGTTCTCTGATGGTTGCTATGCAAATAAATCTTGATGAACAAAGGAAAGCTCTTGAAAAGTATGTAGATGAAGGGCAAAAATCACTACAATTTGATCTGGCCCAGGATATTAAGTCTATTCGATTTGAAATGTATCAAAATAAAAAGGAGATGACTGACTGCTTCCACAAGGGAGGGAATGCAGTAGTCTACTTAGCTACACATCAAGAGAACATCAAAGCTCAAGTGGATGACATTGTTGTGAAGCAAGGATATGTTCTGGAAAATCAAATAAGGATGAATGATAATTTAATTGCTTCACACAATGTCATTGTTACAGAGATGAAGAACATAGCTGCTGGACTGACTACTTCTCATGCTACTGCTAAGGCAGACTTTGATAAAGCATTGCAAAAGAGTTTAACTGATGTTACTTCTGCAATTCAAGACTCTCAGAAGTTGATAACTGAAAAACTCTAAAGGTTGAAACCTTTTTATAAGGATGAAGTTAATTATCTCAATGCCCAAATCAGATTTCAGAAGGATGATCTAAGAGATCACATAGAAAGAGAAGTCATAAATGGGAGAGGGTGTTAGTCAAAGCAGGCTCTGACCATGCAAAATGGATTTCCAATTCTATCAGAGCTGCTCTTGGTTATCCTCCTTTATGTGATGATGATAATGTAGCAGAGTCTGGAGTTAATCCTGCCTATTTTGGAGGTGAGCAACCTGAAGTAGCTCAAGTAATCTATCCTCCACCAGACTTTGATATGCTACAAGCTGATATCCAGACAATGTATAGCCCACCTGAGGGTAAGCAAAATGTTATTCTAGAAAAAGTGGTTCAACTAGTATCTGAGGCTATGCTAAAAGAACAAGAAGCTTTGCTCAAAGAACAAGAGACTCAACTGTCTAAGAAGAGGTTCAGAGAGCAAGCTGAACAAAGGCCTGATTTTGAACAGTGGAGCCCCACTTCAAGAAACATTATCTTAACTGCATGGAAGGCTGCCAAAGATAATATTCAAGATAGAAACAAATGGTTTTTTGAACTAGAATGGAGAAAGCATGAATCTAGGCAAGAAGCTATAGTGCAATATAGAAGAAAGGAAAAGATGGGAAAGCTACCTCCTACTGCCCAGGAGCCTAGCAAGTACTTTCCCAAGCCTTATCATTACTTTGAGAGGCAGAAGATTAAAGCTGAAGAGCTAAAGAAGAAGGAGCTGAAAGGGAAAAAGTCTGCTGATACTGAAGATGCTGAAGCCCCTGTGCAAGCCAAGATACAATCTGGAAAGGGAATAGTTATTAAGGAGGCTGAGCAGAAATAGAATATAATTTTTCTTAAGTTTTCATGTGTAATCATTTGTATTAAATCCTACTGTAAACTTTTGGATAATGAAAATGATGAAGTTCTTAGAACCATGTGTTATGTTATGAATCTATTTCATAATTATTCTGAGATGATATATGTGTATATATGTTTTGTTTAATACATATTTATGTTTGCCCTGTTATATAATCCTGCTTTACATCATGCTATGATTTTATTCTGTATGTTGTATATCATTGACTAAGGATTATGACTTCTCCAAATAGGGGGAGATTGTTGGATACATTGGTTCTAATGTACCTGATTTGAAGAAGCCTCACCCTACTCAATGATATACATCAAAATGTATTTGATGTATTTTTGAGTCGCCTTGTGCAGGTTAAGTATTTGTATGGAAAGATGAAAAGATTCTAAGTGCATGTGTCGATACCTAGAAGAAATGTGTCGACACTTAAGAAGACTTGTGTCGATACCCAGAAAAGCAGTGTCGACACTTGGAGTACTTGTGTCGATACCAGGGATGCAGAGTCAACACCAGACAGAAAGTGTCGACACAAGGAGCTGTGTCGACACTCAATAGAGAAAAGTCCAGTGAAGTTGTGTCGACACTTAGCAGTTGTGTCGACACCCAGAGTAACTATGTCTACATCAGAAAGCTAGTGTCGACACTTGGAGGCTGTATCGACACTCAGCAAAAGTCAGCAGAGTCTAAGTATACGTGTCGACATGATGAAGAATGTGTCGACACACAGCAGAAGACTCTACACTTGAAGAAAGTGTCGACACAAGAAAGAATGTGTCGACACTTAGCAGAAGACTCAATACATGAAGATAGTGTCAACACAAGGAGCTGTGTCGACACTTAGCAAAGTTCAACAAAATTCGAAGTACAAGTGTCGACACAAAGGAGATGTGTCGACACTCAGCCAAAGTCTCAACAGAAGAAGAATGTGTCGACACAAGGAGCTGTATCGACACTCAACAAGTATCAACACAGAAGGCATGTGTCGACACCAAGAAGAAGTATCGACACTGAACAAGTTCAACACATGAAGATGTGTCGACACAAGGAGATGTGTCGACACTTACAAGAATTCAACAAAATACTGAAGAACAAGGAGTTGTGTCGACACACAATATCAGTGTCGACACATGATGAAGAAGCAGTGTCAAGAAGTGAATTCTACAACACAAGGAGTTGTGTCGACACCTTGAAGGCTAGTGTCGACACTTAGCCAACTTGTGTTAACACTTGGTCTATAAGTGTCGACACTTAAAGACAGACTGTCTCGACACTTTCAGACAGTTACAGTTATTCCAAGAACTGACTGGATGACTTGACAGCTGCAATTCCAGCCGGTCTACTGCACCTGTCAGAGTTGTCAGAAATCAGTTGGGAATCGGACCAGCCGGTCACCATGAAGAAGGCCTATATATAGGCTTATACTGTCTACAGAAACAGATGATTAAGAGATCAAGTGATTAAAAAACAAAAGAAGATCTAGCTATTCATTGAAGAATCAAGTGAAGATCTAAGTAGTTGGAGAGAGAGAGCTCCATCCAAGAAGACAGCCATTGGAACCAGGCTGAGAAGAAGGATTCAGACCTAGTTCTGAATCTTAAGTTGCATAGATCAAAGATCAGCTGCAGAGAAGATCAACCCTATTGTGTTCTACATTCAAGAAGCTTTGAAGAAAAGCCAAGTGAGGTTGATCTCAGCAGAGTTCTTCCAAGAACTCATCAAGAACCTGTCAACTCATGTCTCTCTCTAAGTTGTAGGAAAACACTTTGTATTCTTATTTTCTTGTAGGATCCTTAGGGATCTGAGTTGTAAGTCTGTAATTATAAAGGCTGAGTGGTAGGGCCTGTGTGCCTGAGTGTAGGAGATCTAATTCTCTGAGTGTAGGCCTGTTGTGGCTGAGTGTAGGCTTTGTGAAAAAGCTGAGTGTAGGCTTTGTGAAGAAGCTGAGTTGTAGGGCCTTGGGCCTGAGTTGTAGGAACCTGTTTGGGGTTCTGAGTGTAAGATCTGAGGATCTGAGATAGTGGAGGAGTTTGGCCGAATCTAGTACACTACTAGATAGGCGAAGGGGGAAAGTGGATGTACCCAAACCTTGGGGAACCACTATAAATTTGTGTGTTCACTGTGTGCTTGATTGATTGCTGTGATTGCTGATTGACTGCTGTGTAGAATTAGTTATAAAGCTGTGCTAAAATCTGTAATCTGCCTAAAAAGTTTTAAAAAAGATTAAGTCACCTATTCACCCCCCCCCCCCCTCTAGGTGATTAGGTACAATTTCTTTCAATTACAGAATAGATAATATTACATCATGAAATCAAAATCTAAGGCAATTCAAAAAAGTTCACTATCGCCGGCGATAGTGACTGTCGCCCAGCAATAGTGGCAAAATGTCCAGCAATCCAGAAATTTTCAAAAAATTCTGCTGTCACCTCCACTGGTCTCTCCTTGATCATCTGTCGAACTGTACTTGCTGCTTCGCGTCCGACGTGCTCTGCGGGTCGATGTACGGGGCGGCTCCATGACCAGATCTTCTCATTCTACTGTTTCGGCTGGAGTGGGCTTCAACTTCAAACTTTTGGTCAGAAATTTAAAAAAAATCTGAATTCCCAAAAAGTTTTTCTTCACATCCCTCTTATGTTCTTCGAACGACTCTCGCAAGTAGTCTAACCCTTCTCGCAACGATCCACCTCTAGGAATTGGTGGGTTTCGGATAGTGAACACCAGTTCACTCCTCCTTGATGACCCTCCTCGTGTTGATCGGCCAACGGAAGGTGTTCCACTCGTCGAATATATCATTGGGATATGTTGAAGTATTAGACCGGGCGGCTTAGCGGTCTGATCCAGCGGTTTGTTAACCGAGCGGTCTGGCGGTCTCTCTGGAGCCTGGAGACCGGGCGGTCTATCGGTCTACCTCTGCGGCCTGTTCTATCCTGCTGGAGTTGCCGAGCGGTTAACCCATCTGTCTAACCGCGCGGCCTATGCGGTCTCCATTATTCTAGCCGCTCAGTACTGTAAATGTTTAGTCCCACATTGTTTGTATACTCTCTTTCTTATCTCCTCCATTCTATATAAGGGAGGTCATACCTTTGTAAATGATATCGTTTTTGGATAATAAAATTTCAATTATTCAAAAGTTTATTCGCTTGTTCTCCTCTTTTCGCTTCTTTTCGCTACTTTCTAACATGGTATCAGAGGGCACGGTCATTTCCTCCTGATTCTGTGCGCTCTCTGCTGTTCGCGGCTTGTTTTTCGCGTTCTGCGACTTGTTCGTGACTTGCCTTCTCTTCTATCCGCGCGGCTTGTTTCTGTCCGCTGCCCTGTTCGCGCGGCTTGCTTCTCTTGGTTCTCTTCTCCTACTGCTCTTTGTCGCCGCGACCTGTTTCCTTGTCGCCGCGCTCCTTGTTCTTTCCTGCCGCTCCGACTTCCTAGTCGTTGCGGTCTGTCCCTGTCCGCGTGTGTGTTGTCTCTCTACTCGCGGTTTGCTGCTGTGATCTGCCTGACCGTGCGGGTTGTTCCTTTCTCACCCGCATCTTGGTCGCGGTCGCCAGCTCTTCTCCTCTTTTCTGTTCGCTCGGGCTTCTCAGTCCGCGCGACTTCTTCCCCGCTGTGCCTTTGACCGCCTTCTAGCCGCTGCTGTGATCTGCCTGACCGTGCGGGTTGTATCTTTCTTACCCGCATCTTGGTCGCGGTCACCTGCTCTTCTCCTCTCTTCTGTTCGCTCGGCCTTTTCAGTCCGCGCGACCTCTTCCCCGCTGTGCCTCTTTCTAGCCGCTACTATTCGCGCGGCTTCTTCTGTTTTCTAACCACTTCTGTTCGTGCGGCTTCTTCTGCTTGCCGGGTTCTATGACTACCTCCGGTCTCACCACTACTCCTGCAGCTCCTTCTCCTCCTCCTCCGTCGGGCAACCTTGGCACCCTTTCCAAGCTTGTGGGCTCCAACTATCCCGATTGGAGCGTTTCTTTCACCTTTCTCCTTCGTTCTCAACACAAGCGTCATCACCTCACTGATGACCCTCCTCCTCGCACCTCTCCTGAGTTTGATGACTGGGATGCGAGTGATGCTCTTGTTCGCACCTGGCTGGCCAACAGCCTTTCTGATGAGTGTCTTCCCGTCATTCGCCATGATGAGACGGTCAAGGCCGCATGGCTTCACCTCGCTGCTCTCTATTCTAAGGGGGGCCAGACGTCCCGCATTTATACTCTCTATGCGGACCTCTTCGCCCGCCCTTCCATGTCACCAGCTGCGGCTTATCAGCAGGTTCAGGCTCTTGGGGCTGAAATCCTCCAGAATCGCCCCTTCTCCGCGGACTTGGCCGACCAGCACAAACACTTCCAGGAACTCCTGGTTGTTTGTTATCTTCTTCGTCTTCCCGACTCTTATGATATGATCCTCCAGCAGATCTTGGGTGAGGCGGAATCTCCTACTTTGGATGCCACTGCGGCTCGCATTGCCGCCGTTACTTCGCTCCTCCAGCGGCCTCTGTTGGCCTCCCCCCCTTCCCAGGACTCCTTTGCTCACCAAGCTCAGCGGGGGGGCCCTAGTGGCCGTGGCTCCTCTGGCGGACGGGGTTCCTCCCGGTTCTTCTGCTCTCACTGTAGTCGTACTGGCCATACTGTTGACCGCTGCTGGCAGAAACATCCTCATCTTCGCCCTTCCGGTGATGCTCCTTCGGCCTCCGCCTCTTCTAGGCCGTCTGCCTCTGTGGCCACGACGTCAGGTAGTGCCCACGTCGTTACCAAAGGTAAATGGCTGATTGACTCCGGTGCCACCAATCATATGACGGGCAACCCTCATTGCTTCTCCCGTCTTGAGACCCATGACCGCTTACCCCCAGTTCGTGTGGCGGATGGTTCCCCGTCCCCGGTTCATGGGACGGGCATGGTTCAACTCACTCCATCGCTTTGCTTGGAGGATACCCTCTATGTCCCGACGTTCCCGTGCAATTTGTTATCAGTTACTACTTTATGCCGGCAACTTCAGTTCTCCGTCTTATTCAATCCCTCTACTTGTTCTTTTCAGGACCCGAGGACCCAGCGGACGATTGCTACTGGGACTGAGAGCGGCGGCCTCTACTTTCTCGACGATGTTTCCGCTCTCTCTGCCTACTCCTCCTCCACCGATCTCCTTCAGTGGCATCTTCGTCTTGGACATCCTCCTCCTCGGCTTATTCGTCAACTTCTGCCCCACTTACCTCCTACCAGTTCTCCGCTCAACTGTGATGCGTGTCAGCTTGGCAAACATCATCGCTCCTCCTTCCCACCGAAGCAAGGTCGTGGCTCCTCTCGCATTTTTGATCTTATTCATTCTGATGTATGGGGTCCTGCTCCTAACCTCACAGTTGGTCGGGGCAGTTCCTATTTTGTCACTTTTATCGATGATTTTACTCGATGTACCTGGGTGTATCTATTAAAAGATCGCTCTGAACTATTTTCTATTTGGCAATCATTTTACTTTATGATTAAGACTCAATTTGCTATTTCTATTAAAGTCTTACGTTCTGATAATGTCGAGTATCTGACTCATGAGTTCTCCGCGTTCTTTCATAAACATGGCCTCCTTCATCAAACGACTTGTGTTTACACCTCCCAGCAGAATGGAGTGGCGGAGCGTAAAAACCGTCACCTGCTTGATGTTGCGCGAACTCTCATGACGCAGATGCACGTCCCTCGCTCCTACTGGGGCTACGCTGTGCTCCTCGCCTGCTATCTCATCAATCGCCTTCCCTCCGCTGTTCTCCACGGCCAGACTCCCTTCTCCCTTCTCTACCCCCACCAGGAACCTTTTCCTCTTCCTCTCCATGTCTTTGGCTGTACGGCCTTTGTTCACACTCCCTCCTCTACCCGCGACAAGCTTTCCCCCCGTTCCACCAAGTGTGTCTTTTTGGGGTACTCTACCACTCAAAAAGGCTATTGCTGCTTTGACCCCCTTCTCCGCAAGCAGTTTGTCTCCGCAGATGTGACGTTTTTCGAAAATGCTTCCTATTTCTCTCCTCCCTCTTCTCTTCCTTCTCTTCCTTCTGATATCTCCGTTCCTTCCACACCTCTCCACGTTTTCCCACCTTCGTCTCCTCCTCCACCCACTCCTTCCCAGTCCGTCTCCCCACCCACCCCTCCACCCTCCTCTCCGCTGCCGTCTCTCTCTAGTCCCGGTCCAGCCTTCTCCGCCACGGATGCTCCGGTCGCTGACGCTCCCGTCGCCGACGCTCCCGATGACCTGGATGTTCCCATTGCCCTTCGCAAAGGGGTGCGGGCGTGTACTCAACACCCGCTCACGGCTGTTGTTTCTTATGATCAGCTTTCTCCTTCTCGCAGGTGTTTTGCCTTGGCTATCTCTGCTACTTCTACTCCCCGTACCTACCAGGAGGCTCTCGCTCTCCCTCATTGGAAGTCTGCCATGGATGAGGAGATGGTTACTCTTACTGAATGGGTTACCTGGACCCTGGTTCCTCCTCCCGTGGGCACTGATGTGGTTGGCTGTCGCTGGGTCTTCGTTGTGAAGTTTCGCCCCGACGGCACTATGGATCGCTACAAAGCCCGGCTGGTGGCCAAGGGCTTTACTCAGACTTATGGCGTTGATTACTTTGATACCTTCTCTCTGGTTGCTCGCCTCAGCACCATCCGGGTTCTCTTTTCTGTGGCTGTTAACCGGGCTTGGGCTATTTCCCAGCTTGATGTGAAGAATGCCTTTCTCTATGGCGATCTTCAGGAGGACGTCTATATGGAGCACCTCCTGGGTATGTTGCTCAGGGGGAGACACGTGTCTGTCATTTGAAGAAGGCCATTTATGGCCTAAAGCAGAGCCCTCGGGCATGGTTCGAAAAATTCAGTGGTATTGTGGCTACCATCGGTTTTCAAAGGAGTTCAGCCGATCACTCCTTATTCATTCGCAAAACGGCCTCGGGACTGGTGGTTTTGGCCGTATATGTGGATGATATTCTCCTTACTGGCGATGACCGAGATGGGGTGGACTTGACGAAGAAGCACCTCCGTCAGCACTTGGTCACGAAGGATATGGGCTCCCCAAAATACTTTTTGGGGATAGAAATCTCTCGGAAACTTGACTCCTTGGTTCTCTCTCAACGGAAGTATGCCCTTGATCTTCTTCGAGAAGCAGGCTTGACAGGTGCCAAACCAGCTCGTTTTCCCATGGCTGTTGGAGAAGACAAAACGTGGACGGATGATTCGCCTCTTCTATCTGATGTCACACGGTACAGACGTTTGGTAGGCAAACTCATCTATCTCACGGTGACTAGACCCGACATCGCCTACGCTGTAGGCAAGGTCAGTCAGTTTATGCAAGCTCCCAGGGAGTGTCATCTTCAGTCCGCCCTGAAGATTTTAGAGTATATCAAAGCAGCACCGGGCAAAGGGTTACTCTTTCAGAAGCATGGCCATCTGAGGGTTGAGGCCTACTCAGATTCAAGTTACGCGGATGACAAAGGCGATCGTAAATCCACGTCAGGTTTTTGTACCTTTGTTGGAGGTAATCTCGTGAGTTGGAAGAGCAAGAAACAGTCTGTTGTTTCCAGATCCAGTGCCGAAGCAGAATACCGGAGTATGGCGTCAACTACGTGTGAGTTAAAGTGGTTGCGGGCTCTCATGCTTGACCTGGGCGAGGTATATGACTGTCCTCTCCCTATGTTCTGTGACAACAAGGATGCTATACACATATCCAGGAATCTGGTCTTCCATGAGAGAACGAAGCATATAGAGGTTGACTGTCACTTCATTCGGGAAGAGATTTTGAAGAAACAGATTTGTACTCCTTTTGTCAACTCTGACAAGGAGTTGGCAGATATCTTCACCAAGCCGGTTTCTACTTCCTTCTTCCGCATTTGTGACAAGCTGGGCATGATTGATATCTATGCTCCAGCTTGAGGGGGAGTGTTGAAGTATTAGACCGGGCGGCTTAGCGGTCTGATCCAGCAGTTTGTTAACCGAGCGGTCTGGCGGTCTCTCTGGAGCCTGGAGACCGGGCGGTCTATCGGTCTACCTCTGCGGCCTGTTCTATCCTGCTGGAGTTGCCGAGCGGTTAACCCATCTATCTAACCGCGCGGCCTATGCGGTCTCCATTATTCTAGCCGCTCAGTACTGTAAATGTTTAGTCCCACATTGTTTGTATACTCTCTTTCTTATCTCCTCCATTCTATATAAGGGAGGTCATACCTTTGTAAATGATATCGTTTTTGGATAATAAAATTTCAATTATTCAAAAGTTTATTCGCTTGTTCTCCTCTTTTCGCTTCTTTTCGCTACTTTCTAACAGGATATAATCATTGAAGTACAATTCGGGGTCAATCCACGTATATTTCTTATATAAAATCCGTTGGATGACGGCTCCAAGTGGTAGGGTGTTCAACTTCTTCCAATTAGGACTTTTCAATCTAAATGAGTATCGTACTATCGAGAGGACAAAATTTGCCACGTCAAACGGCACTCGCTCCAAAATCATATACGTCACATAACTAAGTTGAGCCGTTATTTTACGTGTATCTCTGGATTTTAATAGGACGGTATGCCTTATTATTTCTTGCACTAGCCGTGCATCCTCCGTCAGGGTGGACGTTGATTGGATTAGAGTTTTGATGGAATTTCCATGCAAAACCATATTAAACAATGTCCAATCCCTCTCCTTCTGATAGTTCTCTATGACGTCTAGAGTGGTGTCATGCTCTATTAGTCCAAATTCATCTCTCAAGTCATAGTGTGTTATTTCTACCATCTGTCCTTGAATTTTCAATTGAACGCCGCCATTCAGTTCCGTGAAATGTGGATCTTTGAGATAATTGTAAAATTCTCTGATGAGGACGGAGGAGAATGTGTCTGGAATAATAATTGACATTATTCCAGCCATTGCTAACAAGTCATGAATATGTGCATGCCGGGCCAGGTCGAATTCAATCACCCGTCTGATTCCTATGTTAGCATTCTCTATTTCAGGAAATGTTTGATATGATAAGTATGGGTCACTCCTTGTGCTTCTTCGTGCTTTGGAACTGGAAGCCATTTCTGCATATAAATTTTTTTTCAGTAACAGGAAAATTTTTTTGTCTATCGTCATCCGATGACACCCATTGTCACCGAGCGATAGCAGAAATTCATTATTCTCCATTTCCGACTTCAGATCTGGTTTCCTCCTTCCTCCAACATACCAGATCTACAAGCTAGTGTTCTTAAATCATTTTACACAACTTAAATTCACGAAATTATATATCCACATAATTTCTCTAATACAAGCTTAGTTTCTTAAGCTCCAAAAAACTAAATTTTACCACTTTCAAACCTGGAAATTTCTCATCTAAACTCACATGTTACACTGTCCTAACAATTAGATCCATAAAAAACCAAAGAATTAAAGCAAACATCCAAGTTTTCATACCTAGGTTTAGGGTTTCGCCGACTTCTCCTCCGCGTTACTCCCTCAGTCTTCAGGAAAACTGGTTCAGTTTGATGCTTTTGACTGAATGCGCCGGTTTTAAACAATTTACCACTATTGTCGACCGGCGATACCCGGTATCGCCCGACGATAGTGCGTTTTTTCTTGATACTTCAAATTGTCTTGCTGACTTAGTTTAAGGCCCGGTGTAATGTTTTTTTTTGAGATTTATACTAACTTGGTTCTCTAGTTCACCACTCTTATATCCGTTCTATATATTACAGTACTAGTGTTCTTAAACTCGTGAACTTGTTTTTGTATGCCTCTAAGTATGAGAAATTTTTTAGTTATGATAATGTTATTTCACTCACGGTTGTGCAAATCTTCGTATGCCTCCATCTTACAAAATGTGAATTGCGAATGTTTTAACCATAACCACTTGTGCCGCATGCTTTCAGCGTCTGCTTTATTCGAGTTTAGTACAGTGCACCATAACATTAAATTATTCTGTATGCTCTCACAAGTGAATTCAGACTCCTTTGTTCAGCTAAAGAAAAAAATATATATATGTGCAAAAGTGTATCATCCCAAACGTACAAACATTTGGTGATAGTTTCACACAACAAAAAAAACACTCAAATAATAAAGGGCTGACAAGGAACCTCCACCAAGCACTACTTATCGTCCTGATAAGTCATCATGAGCATTGTGAGGTTGAACACCTTGACAAGAATTGTAAAGTGTCTTGCGCGATTTTACATGAATAATTTCTTGCTTATGTGTGCTGACCTCTTGGGTACAAGTATAGCTTCGCATGTCTACCACTATGTTATGTTGTTTTTTTTAACATTCGCATTTTCATGTTTTTTTTGTGAGACTAAGCATAAGTTTCGCCACACCATCTCGCATGTACACAACATTATCCTCTCTAAACGTTCTTCTTATGAGAATTGGACTGAGAACTATTTCACCAACACCTTTTCACTAGTGTATGTGTTTGTGATATAGTTTGTTGACCGTTGTCACAGTTACTGTTTACTCATTTCTTTCTACTACATTGCTCACGTATCCTCTCTGAGTCTCTCTTTTTATATTTTTTCCTTCTTTTCGCTTCCGCCGTAATCTTCGATCTCTTTTGACAATACCAAAGGCGGAGAAACTTTACACAACCAATCATTCACTGCAGTCTATTCTTATATCTTTGTGCACACTTGGAAGGACCATTATTTGTTTGAATTATTTCTCACATTTTTAATTAAACTACATGAATTTTAATATGCTTCCATTTAGGGGGAGTTCACATGTAGGGGGAGTGTTTCATCCAAGAGCAATTGTGCACATACACTTGTTTTGTCTTGATACTCAAATAGGGTGGACCTTTTTAACATTCATGATTTCTTTCTTAATGGATTTGTTATTATCAAAATGGGGAGATTGTTGGAGCATGCATTCCACGCTTCCTGGTTTGTTAATAACAAATCTTGTTTGTATTTGATATTTGGATGTTATTGGTGTGCAGGTAACACAGGTTAATATCTCATATCTTTTTGATGATGAATCAGATCAGAATTGAGCTCGGGAGATATTGCCAGGCGATAATGGGTATCACCAACAGGCGATAGCGTCACTCGACACTCGATACTCGACACTCGACACATTTCCGCTCGACGCTCGACGAAATCGTGGCTTGGAGATATCGCAAGGCGATAGTGGGTATCGCTACAGGCGATAGCGCCACTCGATGCATTTTCGCTCGACGCTCGACGAAATCGTGGCTACCGTTATTTCTCTATAGCCAGATGACGATATCCGGTATCGCGCGGAGATAGTGCATGATTCGGCTCTCAACGTTTGTGCGATGCGAAAATGAGGAGTTCGTGGGACACGTGACAGCGGTTACCGCTATTGCCAGATGGCGATACCCGTATCGCCCGGCGATAGCGCCAGAATATAAAAGCCTCTCATTTTCTGAGAAAGTTACGAATTTCATTACCTGGAGTGCACTTACCTTCAAAGACGATCCAGAGAGCTACAGAACTTAGAGATACTCCATACTCTTAAGAAGGCCAAATAGCATGGAAGATTGACGGCACGTGCAAAGCATTCAAAGCATCTCTTGGAAGCATTCATCGGCATCTTCAGCGCATTGTTTGAAGGGAGTGTCTAGCCTAAAGTGCTAAATTTGTTTTTAGTTATTTTTCATTTATTTTCTCATTGTAATCGGAAGGGAAATCGCCGCCTTGTGCGTGGAGTCTAGGTCCTTGTGTGGCTTAGGGGAAAATCGCTGTTTTGTTAGTGGTGTCCAAGTCCTTGTGTGGCTTAGGGAGAAATAGTTGTCTTGTGTGCAACGTCTAGATCAGGGTTAGATTTAGGGGATGCTAGTAGCAAGATCTAAGGAGAGATACGCTTTAGCCTGTCGGTTCTTGGTAGAATAACCAGCGAATACACTAGAAAATTATTTATTTCATTAGCCTTTGT
The DNA here is from genome assembly GCA_039583875.1 of Platanthera guangdongensis. NCBI lineage: Eukaryota > Viridiplantae > Streptophyta > Magnoliopsida > Asparagales > Orchidaceae > Platanthera > Platanthera guangdongensis. The sequence continues at coordinate 33,870,947 of CM077147.1, forward strand.
CTATAGCTCTATAGAAACACTTTGTATGCAATTTAACTCTTTTGAAATATATCATTATTGTTTCTAGCTAGTATTCGTTTGCACTCTTCTATTACTATGTTGTTATTCATCTTGTAAAGGTTGCTTAGATTATTTAAGAAAATTAAAAAGAACCCTTATTCACCCCCCTCTAAGAGCGCCTTAAGATCCAACACAGCGAGACCGGCCTGCGGGCAGGGTCTGGCCCAGGAGGCCTGCCTGGCGGGAGAGACCGGCCTGTGGGCAGGGTCTCGCCCAGGCGGCCTGCCTGGCGGGCGAGACCGGCCTGCGGGCAGGGTCTCGCACAGGCATCCTGCCTGGCGGGGGAGACCGGCCTACGGGCAGGGTCTCGCCCAGGCGACCTGCCTGGCGGGCAAGACCGGCCTGCGGGCAAGGTCTCGCCCAGGCGGTCTGCCTCGCGGGCGAGACCGGCCTGCGGGCAGGGTCTCGCCCAGGCGGCCTGCCTGGCGGGCGAGACGGGCCTGCGGGCAGGGTCTCGCCCAGGCGGCCTGCCTGGCGGGCGAGACCGGCCTGCAGGCAGGGTCTCGCCCAGGCGGCCTGCCTGGCGGGCGAGACCGGCCTGCGGGCAGGGTCTCGCCTAGGCGACCTGCCTGGGGGCGAGACTGGTCGACGGCCTGTGTAGGATCTTGTGGCGCCCTTAGGGGGGGGGGGAATAAGGGCTCTTTAAACTTTTATAAACTTTTTATAAAATATGAAATTAGATAAAACGTTTGAGACAGATCAATGAAATGAAAATCAAGATTTTATTTCTACAAAATATATATGTAAAAATGATTCCAATAAAGCTTGAAATCAAGACTTACAACGATAATAGTTTTTAGCTTTTTCACCGATCCTTCTCCCAAGAACCGGTAGGCTATAGTCAATATCTCCCTGGATATGGCTACTAGCCTCCCTGTTGAAGTTGGAGACCGGGCGGTCTGTCTTGGCGGGTTGGAGACCGCGCGGTCTGGCGGTTTGACTCGGCGACTTGTAAACTGGGCGGTCTAGCAATCTTCACAGGCGACCTCTCTGCATCTCTTACTGTAAGCCGTGCGGTTAGTCCTTCTGTCTAACCGCGCGGCCTGTGCGGTTTCTTTGTACAGTCCGCTTAGCTTGTAAATTTTAGTCCCACATCTCTTATTTGTATTCTCTCTTCTCTCCTCCATTCTATATAAGGGAGGGCATACCTTTGTAATAGTTATCTTTTTTGGATAATAAAATTTCGATTATTCAAAAGTTTATTCGGCTTGTTCTCTTCTTTTCGCTTCCTTTCTCTACTTTCTAACATGGTATCAGAGCACACGGTCTTTTCCTCCTGATTCTGTGCGCTCTCTGTTGTTCGCGGCTTGTCTTCCGCGTTCTGCGGCTTGTTCGCGGCTTGCCTTCTCCTCTATCCGCGCGGCTTGTTTCTATCCGCGCGGCTTGTTTCTGTCCGCTGCCTGTTTGCGCGGCTTGCTCTTCTTGTTTCTCTTCTCCTCCTGCTCTTTGTCGCAGCGACCTGTTTCCGTGTCGCCGCGCTCCTTGCTCTTTCCTGCCGCTCTGACTTCCTAGTCGCTGCGGTCTGTCTCTGTCCGCGTGTGTTGTCTCTGCACTCGCGGTTTACTGCTGTGATCTGCCTGACCGTGCGGGTTGTCCCTTTCTTACCCGCATCTTGGTCGCGGTCACCTGCTCTTCTCCTCTCTTCTGTTCGCTCGGCCCTTTGCAGTCCGCGCGACTTCTTCCCCGCTGTGCCTTGATCTGAATCCTAGCCTCTCGTGTTCACGCGGCTTCTTCCCTTTTGTTCCCGCCGCGGTTTCACGCGGATTCTTCCTTGTTTGAGCGGCCTCTCCGCCTCTTCGCTCTTAGCCGCTTCTCTTGTTAGTCGCCGCGACCTCCTGGTTTAGTCGCGCGGCTTGTGCTCTGCACCTTGGTCGTGGCCCTTCGTGCCGCTGGTGTGCTGTCACCGAGACCGCTGCAGTTTCTTCTTCCTCCCTTCATGGCTTTCGCCTCGGTTGTCACGTCTTCTGGTCGTGCACACGTTGTTACTCAGGGCAAATGGCTGATCGACACTGGTGCTACGAATCATATGACCGGCCATCTCCCGTGTTTCTCTCTCCTAGAAAAACATGCTCGCTTGCCCCCAGTTACTCTCGCTGACGGCTCTTCATCATCAGTTCATGGCACAGGGATAGTTCATGTCACCCCGTCTCTTCACTTGGCGGATACTCTATATGTGCCCCAGTTCTCGTGCAACTTATTATCTGTTACATCTCTTTGCAAGCAATTACAGTGTTCCGTCACATTTACTTCTACTTCTTGCTCTTTTCAGGATCCGGACTCCCAACGGACGATTGCTACTGGGACTGAGAGTGGCGGCTTATACTTCCTAGACAACATTTCTGCTTTTTCCACCTTCTCCTCCACCTCCACAGATCTTCTCCAATGGCATCTCCGCCTTGGTCATGCTCCTCCCCGTCTTCTTCGTCAACTTCTGCCCCACCTTCCTCCTCAAAGTCCTCCGCTCAACTGTGAGGCCTGTCAGCTTGGCAAGCATCACCGCTCCTCCTTCCCTCCAAAGCACGTTCGTAGCTCTACCCGTCCGTTTGATCTTATCCACTTCGACATCTGGGGTCCTTCTCCTACTCTTACCATTGGTCGGGGTAGTTCCTATTTTGTCACGTTCATTGATGATTTCTCTCGCTGTACGTGGGTGTATCTGTTAAAAGATCGCTCCGAATTATTCTCTGTATGGACATCCTTCTATCTCATGATCAAAACTCAGTTTGATGTTTCTATCAAAGTTTTTCGGTCTGATAATGCCGCAGAATATCTCAGTCGTGACTTCTCTACATTCTGCATGCAAAATGGGATTCTTCATCAAACTAGTTGTGTCTATTCTTCACAACAAAATGGTGTAGCCGAACGCAAAAACCGACACCTGCTCGATGTCGCTCGCACCTTGATGACCCAGATGCATGTTCCTCGCTCCTATTGGGGCTATGCTGTTCTCCTTGCCTGCTACCTCATCAATCGCATTCCCTCCACGGTTCTCCATGGCCAAACCCCGTTCTCCATTTTGTATCCGGGCAAGGAGCCGTTTCATCTCCCTCTCCAAATCTTTGGATGCACTGCCTTTGTGCATGCCCCTTCTGCCACCCGTGATAAGCTCTCCCCTCGCTCCACCAAATGTGTCTTTCTGGGGTATTCCACCACTCAGAAAGGCTACTGTTGCTTTGATCCCGTCCTTCGTAAGCAGTTCGTCTCTGCTGATGTCACCTTCTTCGAGAATACCTCCTACTTCTCGGATGCCTCTTCTCCTCTTCTCCCAGCTTCTGATTCTCCTGCTGTTCCCTTCGTTCCCTCGTCTCCTCCTACACTCTCCACCACTACACCGTCTCCACCCCCTCCTCTTCCTCCACCTCTCTCTCTCCCTTCCCCACCACCCTCTCCCTCCTCTCCGCTGCCGTCGCTCTCTTCTCCCGGGCCAGCTTTCTCTACCACGGATGCTCCGGATGCCGCGGGCCCGGCTGACCTGGATCTTCCTATAGCTCTTCGCAAAGGGGTGCGGACGTGCACCTTACACCCCCTTGCTGCTGTTGTTTCCTATGATCGTCTTACTCCTTCTCGCAGGGCCTTTGCACTGGCTATCTCTGCCACTGCCACACCCCGCTCCTATCAGGAGGCCCTTGCTATTCCTCACTGGAAGATGGCCATGGATGAGGAAATGGCGACCCTCACTGAGCGGGGTACCTGGACTCTTGTTCCTCCTCCCTTTGGCACTGATGTTGTTGGCTGTCGCTGGGTCTTTGTGGTCAAATTTAGCCCAGACGGCACTGTGGATCGGTATAAGGCTCGCCTTGTGGCTAAGGGCTTTACTCAGACCTATGGGGTTGATTACTTTGACACCTTCTCCCCTGTGGCTCGTCTCAGCACAATCCGGGTTCTTCTCTCTGTGGCCGTCAATCGGGATTGGCCAATTTCTCAGCTGGACGTCAAGAATGCCTTCCTTTATGGTGATCTTCACGAGGCTGTTTACATGGAGCAACCTCCTGTGTATGTTGCTCAGGGGGAGACACGAGTATGCCGGCTGCAGAAGGCAATTTATGGCCTCAAGCAGAGTCCTCGAGCTTGGTTTGACAAGTTCAGCGGTATTGTGGCGGCTGTTGGTTTTGTGCGAAGCTCTGCTGATCACTCTCTCTTTATTCGCAAAACTCCTTCTGGGCTGGTTGTTCTTGCTGTATACGTCGATGATATTCTTCTCACTGGCGATGACCAGGAAGGGGTAGCCCTGACAAAGCTACATCTTCGCCAACATCTGATCACTAAAGATATGGGCTCTCCAAAGTACTTTCTGGGGATCGAACTCTCTCGGAAGCCCGACTCCTTAGTTCTCTCTCAGCGTAAGTATGCCCTTGATCTTTTAAAAGAGGCAGGATTGACTGGAGCAAAACCTGCCCGATGTCCCATGGCTATTGGGGAGGACAAAACCTGGACAGATGATTCGCCTCTTCTTTCAGATAGTTCGCGGTACAGGCGTCTGGTTGGTAAGCTCATATATCTCACAGTGACCAGACCCGACATTTCTTATGCTGTGGGCAAGGTGAGTCAATTCATGCAAGCGCCCAGGGATTGTCATCTTCAGTCCGCCTTGCGGATCTTGGAATATGTCAAAGCAGCGCCTGGGAAAGGATTACTGTTTCAGAAGAATGGTCATCTGAGGATTGAAGCCTACTCAGATGCAAGTTATGCTGATGACAAAGGGGATCGCAAGTCTACCTCAGGTTTTTGCACCTTTGTTGGGGGAAATCTGGTGAGCTGGAAGAGTAAAAAGCAGTCTGTTGTCTCCAGGTCCAGTGCAGAAGCTGAGTATCGCAGTATGGCGTCAACCACTTGTGAGTTGAAATGGTTGCGGGCTCTCATGCTAGATTTAGGAGAGGTGTACAACCATCCTCTACCTATGTTCTGTGATAACAAGGCCGCCATATACATCTCCAAAAATCCGGTATTCCATGAAAGAACAAAGCACATTGAGGTTGACTGCCATTTCATTCGTGAAGAGATTTTAAAAGAACAGATTTGCACTCCGTTTGTCACATCTGATAAAGAGCTAGCTGACATCTTCACCAAGCCAGTCTCCGCCTCGTTTCTGCATGTTTGCGACAAGCTGGGCATGATTGATATATATGCTCCAGCTTGAGGGGGAGTGTTGAAGTTGGAGACCGGGCGGTCTGTCTTGGCGGGTTGGAGACCGCGCGGTCTGGCGGTTTGACTCGGCGACTTGTAAACCGGGCGGTCTAGCAATCTTCACAGGCGACCTCTCTGCATCTCTTACTGTAAGCCGTGCGGTTAGTCCTTCTGTCTAACCGCGCGGCCTGTGCGGTTTCTTTGTACAGTCCGCTTAGCTTGTAAATTTTAGTCCCACATCTCTTATTTGTATTCTCTCTTCTCTCCTCCATTCTATATAAGGGAGGGCATACCTTTGTAATAGTTATCTTTTTTGGATAATAAAATTTCGATTATTCAAAAGTTTATTCGGCTTGTTCTCTTCTTTTCGCTTCCTTTCTCTACTTTCTAACACTCCCCATAAATCAAACCTATGATCTAGACGCTGCACAAAACGTGCGGTTATTTACTCCTAAGCCACACAAGGACCTAGACACCACACACAATGTAGTGATTTGCCCCTAAGCCACACACGGACTTAGACACCACACACAAGGTGGTGATTTTACCTTCCCAATTACAAAGATAAAGAGTGAAAATGAAAGTACAATAGTAAAACTTAAAAACTCCCTCAAAATCACGAGCTCTGAAGATGATGGTGGACAACGAGAAGATCTCCAATCTTGAACGCACGGTCATATCTCCTTCGCTCTTGAGATTTCAACGGACCAAGGGAGTTTGTCTGGAAATGGAGATGAAGGCTCTGAAAATTCTCCGGGAAAACAAAGCTCTGCATGATCCAACTCTTCCCTGAAATTTTTGGCCGTATATATCACTTCATGTTATCGCCGGCGGTAGCGTTAACGCCCCGCGATAGTGATAACTCTCCGTTGCTTGACACGTGGCACACGTCGCGCTGATTGTCAGATCTGAGCGAAGAACGTGACGATCATGGGATATCGCTCAGCGACATCGGTATCGCCCCGCGATATCGCTGAACTGTGACTTCGTGCGCGACAACGTGCGGATTAAGGCTGACGTCAGCAGGAACGGATTATGCTATCGCCCGCGGTAGCGTTATCGCCAGTGATAGCGCGTTTTTCCTTTTCATCAATGTCATGCTCAGCCATTCCTTTGTACATAAAACATCTGTTATCCCTGCACATTTAGAACACATATCAAGATCAAATACATCCAGGATTTGTTATTCTCAAACTAAGAGGCGCGGAACGCATCCTCCAACAGCCTGGTCTCGCCCCGGCGGCCTGCCTGACGGGCGAGACGGCCGACGGCCTGGTCTCACCCCCGCGGTCTGCCTGGTGGGCGAGACGGCCGACGGCCTTGTCTCGCCCCGGCGGCCTGCCTCGCGGCCTGCCTGGCGGGCGGCCTGGCTCTCGCCCCCGACTTTAGGTTCCTTCGCGGGGTTTACCCGTTCGCCTCGGGTGTCCGGTGGGGTAGGGGGCATGCTTTTACCATTACACCCACGAGGGTGGAATTACCTCTTTACCCCCCGGTGTGGATATTTTCTATTGGCCCAAGACCTATTTGTCGTAGGGGTATTTCCGACCTTTTGGTCCATGGGATTGAGAAAACTATAAATAGACCCTTGAGGGTGCCTTGGAGAGCATTGCATCTTAGCCACAAAAAACCCCTTTGCTTTCTTCCTCCAAGGCAACTAGCTTAGCATTGGCTAGGGAGGGGGAGATTTCAAAGGTTTTCCGGGTGTGAGGTGGGATCTCCGCGCTAGAGCCGAGGGTCTGTTCCTAGCTTCTCGATCTTTTGGTCTGTGACGTTCTCCTGAGTGTAGTAAGTGTGTGGTCACCCCTCTTTTGGGACCCCGAACTCCACAGAGGTCAATTTTTGGCTTCAACAGTATGTATATATATAGGTATATGTATATGTATATATATAGGTATATATATATATATATATATATATATATATATATATATATATATATATATATATATATATATATATATATATATATATATATACAGGTAGAGCTGTCATTTAAAACCGAAAACCGCAAACCGAACCGGAACCGCAAAGAATCAGACCGAACCGTTTGCAAATTATTCGGGTTTCAGTTTGAATTTTACAACCATGAACAACATTGGTCCGGGTGTGGTTCTTACATATTATTATCCGGACTGGAACCGGAACCAGAACCGCGACATACAAGGCTCAAGTAGTTTCAAGATTTTTAGACCCGATCCGAACCTGACCGAAGTAGAACCGAACCGCAACCTGTTTATTATTATTATTATTATTATTATTTTTATTATTATTATTATTATATTGTTATTATTTTATAATTTATCTATAATATTTATACTTACTCTCACGAGTGAAGCTAGTGGCAGTTTGAACCCAATCCGCAATCGCACTAAAGGGGGTCGATTTTGGATCGAACAAAACTTCACCGCATAAAAATTCATATGATATGATTTGACATTGTTGCGGTTTGCAGTCAATTTTTGCAATGCATTTTTTTATTTTTAAGCAGTTATATAATATATTTTTAATTTTACTTGCATATTTTTTTGAAATATTTTATTTAAAAAATATAGAATATATATAACTATTATTTAGTAATCATGAAAGACAACTAATTGTAGACGGTTGTTACGGTTGAGTATGCCGACGAGACGTGCGCAAGACAACTAGAATTCGTGACAAGTCTACACGCGTAGGAAGACAATTGATATTATCCCACCGATCGTGGAAAAGTCCGTCGAGAAGTGGGCAACATAATTATTTCTATTTCGATGTAGTTTTGAGTGTTACTATTTGCAGTCTGCTTTTATTTTATTCCGCCAAGTTTGATTTTGGTTTTAGTTGAAACCGGACTGAACCGTATGGAACCGGACCGAACCGATAATGCCCGGTTTGGTTTTGGTTCTTGTTGAACCATAACCGGAACCGTTGACACGATGGTTCCAAAAATTAAGCTGGAATCAGAACCAGAACCGAAACCGGTCAAATCAAAAAAGGTTTTGGTTCTAATTTGAAGAACTGTTACCTTAGTGGTTCGGTTCATGATTTTAGTAGAACCGGAACCGAACCGGAACCGTAACAACTCTATATACATGCCAGTGCCGCATGCATGCGCGCATCGATACTCATGAGCTCCTTCCATACATTCGGAAAATTTTTTGGTCCGACCAGCGGACCTAAAGGAAGGTCTGCTCGTCAGACAAAAAAAATTTTTAATTATATAAAAAATATTTTTTTTTCTAAAATAAATTATAAAACCTTAATTATATATTTTTAATATTTAATTTAAGATCTTATTTTTCTATAAAAATATTTTTTAAAAAAAATTTGGTCGGATATCCCGTTTTTTAAAAACCGATCTGATTTCATTTTTTTTTAAACCGTGTATTTTGTTGTTGTTGTTTGATCAAAAAGGGGACAATGAGTCAGTTTGTTCCGGCGGTGGCGGTGATAAAAGGAGCTGTGAGAATGGAGCTGTGTAAATGGAGCTGTTGGAATTGAGTTGTTCAAAAGGACAAAACAGTTTGGTAAAACAATGGTGGCAGAGCTGTTCAGAATAGAGAAACAGTTTGGTAAAACAACGATGACGTTTCTGTTACATTTAATTATAATTAATATTTATTATAAATGTAATATTAATTCAAATTACATGTAGTTATCATAATATTAAAGTAACCATGATGATAATAATAATATAATAATAATAATATAATCAGAATAATATAATCAGAATAAAATGAGAAACTTATGATCTAGATAAGCCAAATCACGGGAGGAGGAGGAGGAGAATGGGGGCTTCTCGCAGGCGCAAGGCTGAGGAGGAGATGCCTGGCCGGAGCAAGGAAAACTCCAGTGAAAAGGAGGAGCAGGAGGCGGGGGGGGAGAGCTCCGGAGACCTGGCAGTTAGAGCAGCTCCGGCGACCTAGCAGTGAGAGAGAGAGCAGCTCCGGCGGCAGAGCATCATCCGTGGAAAGAAGTTCCACCTTGCTGGCGCACAAATCCTTTCTTCAACCTCGCCGTTGGACGGGGGAGGCGGCAGAGCATCATCCGTGGAAAGCAGTTCCACCTCGCCGACGCGCAGATCCAAATTTCTTCAACCTCGCCGGAGGCGGGGGGAGGCGGCAGAGCTCCATTCTTCAACCTCGCCGGCGTACAAATCCTCCTACACAGCGAACCTATCCTCCCCGCGCACAACTCCTCTCGCCGAAGCGATGGCAACGCAGCAGCGTTGTAAAGGTGTTCCAACCTCCAGCGTGAAATCTCCGGTGGCCACGGAGGTTTACTCCTCCGTTGTCGACACAACGCACAAACAAACTGAACAAAAAAAATTTTTACGTTGCGGCCCGATCGGAATGGAGGGAAAACGCCCAAACAAACTGACCAATATCTCACCGGACCTTCCTTTCGGCTCGGATGGCAGACCCAGTTATTTCTACATTCCCCGAAATTTCCAAATGGGCGACAATTAATTAAATTAAGGTGATTGTTAACCGCAACCCGCAATTTTACTTGTCGCACCCCAAAATTATCCAATTTTTCGCGCCTTTTTGAAATACGCCTTGTACATACAATATCAGGAAAAGTGTTCGACACGAAAGTTGTAGATATCGACGAGATCTACAACTTTTGTGATGATCACTTTTCCTAAAAATGCATGTACAAGACGTACTTTGGAAATATGACAAAATTTTGCGCCTTTTCAAAATACGTCTTGTACGAGCAATTTCAGGAAAAGTGTTCAACACAAAAGTTGTAGATCTCGTCGATATCTACAACTTTCGTGTTGAACACTTTTCCCGAAATTGCACTTACAATGCGTATTTCAAAAATACGCGAAAAATTGGGAGATTTTGGGGTGCGACTAACCAATTACGGGTTGCGGTTAACAATCACCTTAATTAATTATGCTACAGCGACGGGCAAAGCTGCAAGGATGAAGTACGTTTCAAATAATTTCGGAGCTCAGACTGCATTAATACCATCTCCTTCTAGCTCTCTCCCTCTCTCTCTCCCTATCACGCACTCCTGGAAACTGTCCTCCTGTCCCACCCGTAGCAGTTGCTCGCTTGCTCCGTTGAGTTTGGAGAGAGAGACTGTAATCAGTCGAATTAAAGAGCTTTCATCCAGTCGTGCATGAGTTGTCATTTCATACTTTGGGGTTTAAATTATAGTTAGTTACTATAATTATGATTGAAATTGAATTGTATTTTTCAGTTGAGATTACAGTTGTATTTGAGTTATAAAAAAATCATATATATTCATATGATTGCCTAACTCAAAAAACCAAATTGACCGAATACTCTTGAATTACGGCAAAGACAAAGCTAAGAGAGATGATTGTGAAAAGCATAAGAACGCATAATTACTATTCGGGCTCCGTTTGGTGCCACACTTTTGCTCTCATAAGTTCGGAGAAAGACAGAAAACTAATTTTGAATACAAAAATGAATGAAATTCCTCTGGTGATTAGGGGGTAGCTGGCCCTTGCTGCACGCAAAATCTCCCAACACACAGCATGTGCCAACCAGGAACCGTATCTGCTCAGTGCTCCCTGTGCTCATTCCATTTCAACTCTTTGAATGAACTTGAATTTGATAGTGATCTTGGTTTCTAATCAAAAAAATGTACAACCAGGGCACATTTAATGATAGATATTTATTTATATATCTGCATGTGACGATACGGGCTCGGAGTATGTTTTTGGGTTTGTGTAACTGTAGGATTAGGTTTTACGTTAAAAATGCTATATAAATCATATTTCAAGCTTGACAGGGAATATGAACTATCTTAGAGGTGGGCATAAAAATCGGGCTTGCCGGGCCGTCTTAGGCCCGGCCTGGAAAAAGCCTGAAAGGCCCGGGCCCGGGCAGACCCGATCCAGGCCCAGACCCGGGCTTTAAGGCCGGACCATGCCCAGTTTTTAGCTGTTAGCCCGGCCTGGGACCAGGCCGGGCTAAAGCCCGGGCCTTGCTTTAGCCTGACTTGGGACTAGGCCGTGGAAAGTCTGGCTTCAGATCAGCTCGAATATATATATATATATATATATATATATATATATATATATATATATATATATATATATATATATATATATATATATATATATATATATATATATATATATATATATATATATATATATATATATATATATATATATATATATATATCTTATTATATAAAGCAATATAGCTATTTGGAGGCACACCATAGATCAAACAAGAGCCATTGGATCATGAGAGAGAGCATGAGAAGGGGGGAGAGAGTTGGGAAAGAGAGAAAGAGAGAGAGAGGGGAGGAGAGAGAGAGGGAGGGAGAGAGAAAGGGAGAGAAATGGCTTAAGGGAGAGGAGAAAGGGGGCGGAGAGAGAGGGAGAGAGAAAGAGAGAGATGGGGAAGGGAGAGAAAAAAGAGTGAGAGAAAGATTGCGTGAAATTAAAGTTTTTATGACAAAACGTAAATTGTTTTTATAAAATAAAAATTGTAATATTGTTTTATATTTTTTTACGGTCATTTTGAGTACTCATATGTATATATTGCGGGCACTGCCCGTCTTGAAGTGGGTGCATCCCGCTTTGATGCGCCCGCAACAACGTATTGAGCAGTGAGAAGTCCGTTCGGAGGCGGGCGAAGCCCGCCTGGATGCGGCCGAAGGCCGCCCGAGAGCATCAAGCACGGGCGTAGCCCGTGCGAAGATGCTCGTATATATATATATATATATATATATATATATATATATATAATTATATAATTATATATATATAAATAGACTGCGGTTTTTAGAAAGAACCGCAGTCTATATGTCTATATATATTAATATATATAATTATATAAACACATATATATATAAATAGACTGCATTTTTTAGAAAGAACCGCAGTCTATTCGTCTATATATTGTACAATTCCGTATTCGCCCCTGTATAATTTTAAGCTTTTTGGAGATTTTGCACTCTTGGTGGCCAATTTTGGCTCTGACTTGGAAACATACTAGTAGGGGGAGGAAAACTTTTCCTCCCCCCAGTGGCCCCTTTTTCTTTGGGGGGGGGAGTGTGTCACGTTGGCATGCACCCGCCCCGGCCCAGCCTCGTGGGTAGGCGGGGGCGAGACAGGCCTGGCCCGGTTTCTCGCCCCGCCTCGCGGTTAGGCGGGGGCGAGACCGGCCTGGCCCGGGTTCTCGCCCCGGCTCGCGGTTAGGCGGGGGCGAGACTGGCCTGGCCCGGGTTCTCGCCCCGCCTCGCGGTTAGGCGGGGGCGAGACCGGCCTGGCCCGGGTTCTCGCCCCGCCTCGCGGTTAGGCGGGGGCGAGACCGGCCTGGCCCGGGTTCTCGCCCCGCCTCGCGGGTAGGCGGGGGCGAGACCGGCCTGGCCCGGGTTCTCGCCCCGCCTCGCGGTTAGGCGGGGGCGAGACCGGCCTGGCCCGGGTTCTCGCCCCTACCCCCCTGCGGTTTTACCGTTTTGCCCCCTGGCGTGGCCGTTTTCTATTGGCCCAAGGTATATTGGGCGTAAGGGTATTTTGGTCATTTTTGGCTCATGGGATTTGGAAAACTATAAATAGACCCCCTTGGGTGTCTTTGGAGAGAGGACTTTCCTTGCTTCCTCCTCTCTTAGCTTCTTCTTGGTAGAGTAGAGAGAGCTCCTTCAAGGCACCCTAGCTCGAGCATTGACTACGGAGGGGAAGTGCTCAGGTAGCCTTCCGGGTGTGAGGTGGGACCTCCGCGCTAGAGCCGAGGGTCTGATCCTAGCTCCTTGATCCTTTGGTCCGTGACGTTCTCTTGAGTGTAGTAGGTGTGAGGTCACCCCTCTTTTGGGACCCCGAACTCCACAGAGGTCAATTTTGGCTTCAACACTTTGGTGTGGTGAGCGTGGAGAGTGACCAACACAGAAGATCTCGAGAGAGTGTCATGACGGGAGTTCAGGGAGGTGGTGATGATTTCAGCGAGCACCGCAGCCCAGGACCCTTTGTTGGGAGGTAGGAGTTCATGGCCTCCATCCAAGGTATCATGAAGATGCTGCGAAGCATTGCTCCTCAGGGTGGCAGCTCCACCCCGACCCCCCAGGAGTTAGCTCCTCCCCCTCTCGACGAGTCGACTCCCAGGGGTCTAGGCGAGATGACCCCAGCGGGGGGAGAATGAAGTGCACCAGGAAGAAGGCCAGGGAAGGAGAGGATGGGAGATGGGGTCGAGCGAGACGTCACCGGTCGCGAGCTATTCTCCAGCCCGGCGAGTGCCATCCTCCCAGGCAAGCAGGTCGCGCGAGTGGACCAGGCGAGACCCCCCCCCCCCTCAGGGGGTCACCCTTCAGCGAGCTGATCATCTCAGCTCCCATTCCCGAGGGGTTCCGAGAGCCTGACATGGCTTACTATACCGGGAAGGATGATCCCGTCCAGCACTTGCAATGGTTCGAGGATGCGGTCTCCATCAAGCCGATGACAGATGCCTTCAAGTGTCGCCTCGTTACGATCACGTTGAAGGAGAAGACAAGGGACTGGTTTCATCAACTCCCTCCGAAGTCGATTTATGGGTTCGAGGACTTGAGCTGGAGCTTCCAGCTTCGCTTCTCCACCTCCAAGAAGCGGAAGAGGAGTCCTGAGTCCATCTTCCTGATAAGGCAAGAGGCCGAGGAGTCGCTGGCCCGTTACGTTGACAGGTTCCAGGAGGAGATCCTGGAGGTCCAGGAGATGCCAGGGTACGCTCTCCAGATGGCCTTCACCGTTGGGCTGAAGGAGGGCTTATTCAAGATGAGCTTGACCCGGAAGGCCCCCCTTTCCTTCGAGGAGCTAATGGAAAGGGCGGCTGAGGAGATAGCCATGGAGGCAGCTGAACCGACATTCGTCAAGAAGTTGGCAAAACTAACAGAGATGGAGTCGAAGGAGCAAGGTGGCTCGAGACCTCAGGAAGGAAGAATGAGAGAGGAGCGGAGAGCTCAGGAGGGTCCGCAACTAGGTTGGAGGCAGCAGGGAGGACCCGTTCAGGGCCCAGGAAAAGGTTACGCCCAAGATGGGGGAAACTTCCATGGCGGCCAAGAGAGGTTCAACTTCTAGAGGCAAGCCCCAAGACATCTCCTCCCCCCGCCGCAGCAAGCCTTGGCGATAGGTGGAGGGGGAAGAGGAAACATGAGAGAACACCCAGCCCGCCGAAGGAGGGGAGGAGCGCTACCGTACTGTGACTTCCACCAGGTGGAGGGGCACGACACGGCTACCTGCCCCGAGTTTATGGAAGTGAGGGGGGCGAGAGGCCCTGCCCAGCCGCAGCCGCCAGTGCGGGTTGAAGAGGTTCTACCCAGAGAATGGGGTGATGATGTGTGTGAGGACCGGGTCGATGTCGGACCCCGAGGCGGTATAACGGTGATCCACGGTGGAGTGGGGGTTGAGGCCACTCAGAAGGCAAGCCTCCATGTCATGTATCGAAGGAGCGTCACCTCAACCTCCCAGACCCCGCCCCAGGAGGAGAAGATCACCTTCTCGGTGAAGGGCCTGCTGGATCATGAGGATCCGTTCTGCGATGCACTGGTCATCCAGACGGACATCGAGGGCTACACCGTCTCCCGGATCTTGATTGACAACGGGAGCTCCATCAACGTCGTTTTCAGGAAGGCGTTTGACGAGATGAAGGTAGAGTCAAGGAGGGTGTTGGCCTCGGGCGGACCCCTGTTCGGATTTTCAGGGGAAAGGAAGGAGGTTGAAGGTGGAGTGGGACTCTAAGTTAAATTTAGGGGAGTCTCAAGGAACTGCCGGTTCATCACTGTTGACGCTCCAAGCAGCTACAACGCCATCTTCGGAAGGCCCCTCATCAACGCCTTCCGTTGCGTGCCATCTTCCTTCCACCAATGCCTCAAGTTCAGCTCAGGAGGGATCCAGGTCAGAGTCAAGGGAGACTCCAGGATGGCAAGGCAGTGTTATGTCACGACCGTCAACACCATCTCTTGGTTGGCCAAGGCAGAGGAGATGAAGAAGATCATGGAGAGCCTAAGCAGGATGGAAGTGTCCGACGAGCAGGAAGCGGATGGCCTCGGGGAGAGCAAGTCCCACCCCCGAGAGGATCTCCTCAGTCATGCTCCCACTAGCTGGTTGGGTCGAATGTGCCTCGGGGAGAGCAAGTCCCACCCCCGAAAGGATCTCCTCAGCCAGGCTCCCACTAGCTGGTTGGGTCGAATGTGCCTCGGGGAGAGCAAGTCCCACCCCCGAGAGGATCTCCTCAACCAGGCTCCCACTAGCTGGTTGGGTCGAATGTGCCTTGGGGAGAGTAAGTCCCACCCCCGAGAGGATCTCCTCAGCTAGACTCCCACTAGCTGTTGAGTCGAATGTACCTCGGGGGAGCAAGTCCCACCCCCGCGAGGATCTCCTCAGCCAGGCTCCCACTAGCTGGTTGGGTCGAATGTGCCTCGGGGAGAGCAAGTCCCACCCCCGAGAGGATCTCCTCAGCCAGGCTCCCACTAGCTGGTTGGGTCGAATGTGCCTCGGGGAGAGCAAGTCCCACCCCCGAGAGGATCTCCTCAGCCAGGCTCCCACTAGCTGGTTGGGTCGAATGTACCTCGGGGAGAGCAAGTCCCACCCCGGAGAGGATCTCCTCAGCCAGGCTCCCACTAGCTGGTTGGGTCGAATGTGCCTCAGGGAGAGCAAGTCCCACCCCCGAGAGGATCTACTCAGCCAGGCTCCCACTAGCTGGTTGGGTCGAATGTGTCTTCGGGGGAGTAAAAGTCCCTTTACTCCGATGAGGATCCCGCTTCCAGGCTCTCACTAGCTGGCAGGGCCAGTGGTAGCTCTCGTGGAGGCTAAGTGTTTTTTACCTGGAGGGGGTCTCGCCACCCAGGCTCCCATAGCTGGCATAGCAGGTTGACCCCTCTGGGGGGCCAAGTATTTTTTACCTGGAGGGGGTCTCGCCACCCAGGCTCCCATAGCTAGCATGGCAGGTTGACTCCCCGGAGAGGCGCGCAAGGAAATTGCACTCAGCGAATACGTTGGGTTGGACATTTCTTTCCGAGCTTGTGCCAACCTCGAAAAGAGCGGGGATTGTGTACAACCTCGTATTCGCCTCTGTATAGTTTTAAGTTTTTTGAAGATTTTGCACTCTCGGTGGTCAATTTTGGCTCTGGCTTGGAAACATACCAGTAGGGGGAGGAAAAATTTGCCTCCCCCAATGACCCCTTTTTCTTGGGGGGGGGGAGTGCGCCACGTTGGCAGGCACCCGCCCCGACCCAGCCTCGCGGGTAGGCGGGGGCGAGCCCGGCCTGGCCCGGGTTCTCGCCCCGCCTCGCGGTTAGGCGGGGGCGAGACCGGCCTGACCCGGGTTCTCGCCCCTACCCCCCGGCAGTTTTACCGTTTTGCCCCCCCCCCCCCCCCCCCCCCGGCGTGGCCGTTTTCTATTGGCCCAAGGTATATTGGGCGTAAGGGTATTTTGGTCATTTTTGGCCCATGAGATTTGGAAAACTATAAATAGACCCCCTTGAGTGCCTTTGGAGAGAGGACTTTCCTTGCTTCCTCCTCCCTTAGCTTCTTCTTGGTAGAGTAGAGAGAGCTCCTCCAAGGCACCCTAGCTCGAGCATTGGCTAAGGAGGGAAAGTGCTCAGGTAGCCTTCCGGGTGTGAGGTGAGACCTCCGCGCTAGAGCCGAGGGTCTGTTCCTAGCTCCTTGATCCTTTGGTCCGTGACGTTCTCTTGAGTGTAGTAGGTGTGAGGTCACCTCTCTTTTGGGACCCCAAACTCCACAAAGGTCAATTTTGACTTCAACATATATATATATATATATATATATATATATATATATATATATATATATATATATATATATATATATATATATATATATATATATAAAATTATATAAATATATATATATATATAAATAGAGTGCGGTTCTTTCTAAGAACCGCAGTCTATATGTCTATATATATAATTATATATATATATATCTAAGAATAGACAGCGGTTCTTAGAAAGAACTGTTTCTAAGAAGAGTCACGACCTTTCCCAAAACCGCTTGAAAACAGACCTCCCTAGGTCTGTTTTGAGGGGCAATTTCTGAAAGAGTGAAAACGGTTCAGTTTTGGATCAAAACCAAAACGGATTAAAACAGAACCAAATGAACGCTAATATTTCGTTTTCAAAAACTCAAAACGAAAACCAGGTACCAAAACGCTAATATTTCGTTTTAAGATCTAGGACTGCTGGTGGTGATTCCCTGTTTCTATGCAAAGAGACTTCGTTTCCCTATTCCAGATTTAGTGCAGATCCAGATCTTGGAAATTTCTACGAAAAGATTGTGGGATTTCCATTGCCAGCCCCGAGAATTGAGAGAGTTGATCTCTGTGTTATTAATTGGAGGAGATCTGCTCCCAGTGTTGATCCCTGTACTCCTAGAGTTGATCCATGTGCTCCAACAATTTGTTGTTGCCGCATCTTGTCAGATTTTTGTGTGCGTTGATTTAGTTTATGGGGATTGCGTGGTTATGCGGAGAGGAGCAAACAAATTATATTTTTTGGATCAGATCTAAAGATTTGATCATCTTTGCGCGGATGAGACGACTTTTTACTAATTTTTTTGTTCAAGTTGAATCAAGATGTCGAAGCGAAGCTCGTACGACATTGTCAAGCTTCAGTCATTCGATCCCACAGATTTCCAGGGTTCAAAATTGCACGTCCAACTGGAGATGATGGAACATGAGATATTCTACACAATTTTGAACAATTTCTCTACTATCCAAAAGGATGTGGACGAATATCAGTGGAGCAAGAACGTGAGCTTCTTTCTGCATGGACTACTTCCTAAACTCCCTGAATCCTCGACTCACTATAACCACATCGGATGTAAAACCACAAAGGAGATTTGAGATCACTTGAACACGTATTTTTAGAATGAGGAGGGATTGTTGAAAAATCTCATTGGCGAAATTTTTTCAATTTTAAATTTAATACAAACTCGTCAATCACCTCTCAAATAATTGAGCTAGAAATTTACGTTTTAAAATGGCGTACGAACAATCTGAAATGTATGATAGTCTCTTTGTGTGTCTAATTTTAAGCAAGCTATCACCCAAGTTGACTATCTTCAAGAATGAAATGCACAAACTGATAAAGAAGAATGCACTAGATGAAGTAAAAAGGTTTATTCATATCGAGTACCAGAATATTTCTAGAAAAAACTTGGAGTAAGTTGGTCAGCCTTCACAGGCTGTCAACTTCATTTCTTAATCATGCAAGCCTCATAGTAAGCCACTAACATCTAAAGGTAAAGCATCTGCACAGTTGACGCCTAAAAAGCCATCATTCAAAAAGAAGTGGGGCAAGTGCCGCAACTATGACAAGTGGGGTCAGTGGGCCGTTAATTGCAAGACTCTGAAGAAAAAGGAGGAAGCACCACAAAACACGACAAACATGTTAGTTGATCGCTCTGATCTCAAGTCCTTCGTGGATATGATTGAGAACAGTCACCATAATTCGTACTCTAAGTGGGGCTAGACAACGATAATACCTGTCATATGATGACTGACATGGGTCTTTTGACTAAGGTCACGAAAGTACAGGATAGGGTGGAGAATTGTAATGGAGGAGAGATCGAGATGACTTATGCTGGGACAATAGAGCTGGTCCTCTCTTCATGTAAGATTTCTAATATCACTAAAAACCTGATTTCTATAAGTTTATTAAATAAGACTGGAATTTACGTCCTTCACAACCCAAAATGGTAGAATGACTTTAATGATTAATTTACTTTATTTTGGTTGTGCGTATTTAATCAACAAAATATATATACTCAGCTTAAATAATGATAACATTAACCAATTAAGTTCAAATCTTATTGATCATATGTTGTTACAAAAATGCTAGATCTAACTAAGAGTCATAACGTCCCTTAGATTTGTCTATTCGTTTTGACAAGTGTGATGTGTATACTCAAACCAAAATCACTAGAAAATCTTTCAAGTCAGTTTCTAGAAGCACACTACTTCTGGAATTGATACATTGAAATCTTTGTGATTTTCAAAGTCATGTCACTACAGGGGAATGAAGTATCTCATTATATTCATAAATGATTATTCCAGATATTGTCATGTGTTTTTGTTGAAATCGAAATGTAAGCCATTTGAGACCTTTAATACCTTCAAGTCTCGTATGAAAAATCAGATGAACTTAAAAATTAAAAGATTTAAAAGTGATCAAGGAAGATAATACACTACTATGGATTCAAGGAATTTTGGGCCTTTGAGGGAATAATCCTTTAAAGCACAGCTCATTACTCATCCCAGTCAAATGGTGTTGTCGAGCTTAAGAATAAAACTTTAACAGAAATGATGAATTATATGCTCCTCATAGCTGACATGCCTAATTCTTTTGGGAGAGAAACAATCTTTACTACAAATCATATTCTGAATAGAGTGTCTCATTCTCAACTCACTTCTACTCCGTATGAGTTATGTCATGATTATCCTTGTAAATATGATTCTCTAAAAACTTGGGATTGTATTACCTATGTGCGAATATAAGACCTCAAGAGATCTAAGGTGAGACATATAATGACAACAAGTGTCTATCTAGGTAGTGCAGAAGATAGTATGACTAATAAATTTCTTGATCTATTCAATAATATAGTGATAGAGTGTAGAGATGTCATATTTTTTGAAAATAAATTTGTTAATGTACAACCCGTATTCGTCGAGGATGGGTCCTATCGCGGCCAGGTTAGCAAAAGTCAAGGTCAACAAGTCAAGACAGGAGTCAAAGTCATCATGCAAGATCGCGGAAGGCCCGTGCGAGTATGACGAGCTCTCCTTGCATACTCGCCAGGTAGGAGACTAGGCGAGATACTCGCCCAGCCTGTGCGAGTTCTCCTGGAAGTCGCCTAGTCGCCAGGGGGGTGGGGTATAAATATGACCCCCCTCCTTGAATTTGCCTATAAATAGGACCCCAGGGGTACGAGGCGAGACACTTGAAATCCTCTGCAGGATACTCATGAGCTTCACTTTAGAGATACTAGCCGAGTCTTTGAATTTCATTTCCTTAGAGATCAAGTCGTGACCTTGCGACTTCGTCATCAGCTAGTCTCCCTCGTGCCCAGTTCGACCATCTTTGGTTGAGAAGGGGCTGCTCCTTTTGAGCATCCGGGTACGTAGTGGGACCTTCTTGCCGCAACATATGGGGTCCTGTTTGACTTGGTTCTTCATCGTAGTCACCCTAGTCGTCTGATCTAACATCTAAGCCGGTAACCTTAGGCGGCTTTGGTCCGAATTCGAGGTTGAGAATTTTTCCTGGCTTCAACACTTGGTACGGTAAGCGTGGATTGCAGCCAAGGAGAAAAATTTAGTGGTTGAGTAAGATGACCAATGGTGACGAGTGTGCGAACAGAAAAAAACAGTCCGAAAATTGGAGTAATGTAAACTTTTTTTTATTCCAAAAAGGTATCAATTACAATGGTATAACCTCACTTTTATAGAATGGAGGAGATGAGAGAGATTACAGTTAAGCAATGTGAGACTAAAAATTTACAGGTATATGCGGCTTTACAAAAAACAAACCGGGTAGGTCGTGCGGTTAGACAAACCGGCTAACCGCCCGACCACCAACAAGAGGAGAACAAGCAACACAAAGAGAAGGCCGCCACAGGAGACTGCTAGACAGCCCGACCTCCAAGTCGTCTGAGACAAGCCGCCTGACCGCTGGGACACCAAACAGCAACAACCCGGTACATAGACCGGCTGTGAGAAACCGCCAGACCGCCCGGTCTCCGGATAGCAACAGACCGCCCGGTCTCTATCCTGCAACACTCCCCCTCAAGTTGGAGCATAGATATCAATCATGTCCAGCTTGTCGCAGATGTGAAAAAAGGAAGCAGACACCGGCTTGGTGAAGATGTCTGCCAACTAGTTGTCGGAAGTGACGAACGGAGTGCAATTCTGTTTCTTCAATATCTCTTCTCGAATAAAATGACAGTCGACTTCTATATGTTTTGTTCTCTCATGAAAGACCGGATTTTTGGAAATGTATATCGCGGCTTGTTGTCACAGAACATAGGAAGAGGATAGTTATAAACCTCTCCTAAGTCAAGCATGAGAGCCCGCAACCATTTCAACTCACATGTAGTCGACGCCATGCTGCGATATTCTGCCTCTGCACTAGACCTTGAAACCACAGACTGTTTCTTGCTCTTCCAACTCACAAGATTACCTCCAACAAACGTGCAGAACCCTGATGTCGATTTGCGGTCCCCTTTGTCATCAACATAACTTGAATCAGAGTACACTTCAACTCTTAGGTGACCATTCTTCTGAAAGAGGAGTCCTTTCCCCGGTGCTTCTTTAATATGCTCTAATATCCTCAGGGCAGATTGTAAATGACACTCCCTAGGAGCTTGCATGAACTGACTCACCTTGCCAACAACATAAGAGATGTCGGGTTTGGTTACTGTGAGATATATGAGCTTGCCCACCAGACGCCGGTACCTCGTAAGATCGGATAGAAGAGGCGAGTCATCTGTCCAAGTTTTGTCTTCTCCAGCATCCATAGGACAACGTGCAGGTTTAGCACCAGTCAATCCTGCCTCTTTTAAAAGATCAAGGGCATATTTCCGTTGGGAAAGAACCATAGAGTTGGGCTTCCTTGAGATTTCAATCCCCAGAAAGTATTTCGGGGAGCCCATATCCTTTGTGACCAGGTGTTGACGAAGGTGTTTTTTTGTCAACAATACCCCATCCTGGTCATCACCAGTAAGAAGAATGTCATCAACATAAACCGCAAGAACAACTAGACCAGAGGCAGTTTTCCGAACAAACAAGGAGTGATCTGCTGAGCTTCTTGTAAAACCAATGACCGAAACAATTCCACTGAACTTGTCAAACCAGGCACGAGGACTCTGTTTGAGCCCATAAATAGCCTTCTTTAGCCGACATACTCATGTCTCCTCCTGATCAACATACCCAGGAGGTTGCTCCATGTAAACATCTTCCTGCAGATCACCATAGAGGAAAGCATTCTTAACATCCAGTTGTGAGATGGGCCAATCCCTGTTGACAGCCACAGAGAGAAGAACCCTAATAATGCTGAGACGAGCCACGTGAGAGAAAGTGTCAAAGTAATCAACTCCATAAGTTTGGGTAAAACCCTTGGCAACCAGGCGAGCCTTGTAACAATCCACACTGCCATCGGGGAGGAACTTCACCACAAAGACCCAACGACAACCAACAATATCTGTGCCGAAAGGAGGAGGAGCAAGGGTCCAGGTACCCCGTTTCAGTGAGAGTATCAATCTCCTCATCCATGACAGCTTTCCAATGAGGAATAGTAAGGGCCTCCTGGTAGGAACGGGGGGTGACAGTGATCGAGATATCCAGTGCAAAAGCTCTGCGAGAGGGGGTAAGACGATCATAGGAAACAACTACAGCAAGCGGGTGTTGGGTACATGACCGAACCCCTTTGTGAAGAGCAATCAGGAGATCCAGAGCAGCAGGTTCCTCAGTATCCGGAGCATCCGTGGTGGAGAGAGCTGGCCCCGGAGTAGAGAGAGACGGCTGCGGAGAGGAAGGAGATATCGCAGGAGATGGTGGAGAGGGTGGAGATGGTGGAGCTGATGGAGATGGTGGAACGTCAGTGGGAGCAGAGGGAATGGATGAGTTGGTAGGAGACGGAGGATCAGCAGGTGTAGAGGAAGAAGCGGGAGAGAAGTAAGATGCGTTTTCAAAGAAGGTGACATCCGCAAAGACATATTGCTTGCGGGTAACGGGGTCAAAGCAACAATAGCCTTTCTAAGTGGGAGAGTACCCTAAAAAGACACATTTAGTGACACGTGGTCAGAGTTTGTCACGGGTGGCAGCGGGAGAGTGCACAAAGACGGTGCACCAAAAGATTCGCAGAGTAAGAGGAAAGGGATCCTTGTTCGGATAAAGGATGGAGAATGGGGTAGCACCATGGAGAACGGTAGAGGGAAGACGGTTGATGAGATAGCAGGAGAGGAGGACAACATAGCCCCAATAAGAGCGATGAACATGCATTTGAGTCAGCAGAGTGCGAGCGACGTCAAGGAGGTGACGGTTTTTGCGTTCCGCCACCCCATTTTGTTGTGAGGTGTAGACACAACTAGTTTGATGAATAATACCATGATGCAGACAAAAAGAAGAGAATTCATGGCTAAGATATTCCTTAGCATTGTCAGAACGAAGGATTTTAATAGACGTATCAAACTGAGTCATAACCAGAGAATAAAACGATGTCCAGACAGAGAAAAGCTCAGAGCAATCCTTTAGAAGATACACCCACGTACACCTAGAGAAATCATCAATAAATGTGACAAAAAATGAACTACCCCGACCGATGGTGAGGGTAGGAGCAGGACCCCATATGTCAGAGTGAACAAGGTCAAACTGATGGGAGGAGCCCCGACTTTGCGTTGGTGGGAATGATGAGCGGTGATGTTTGCCAAGTTGACATGCATCACAGTGTAGAGGAGGATGATGAGTAGGGAGGTGGTGCAGAAGCTGGTGCAGAAGTCGGGAAGGAGCATGTCCAAGGCGAAGATGCCATTGGAGAAGATCTGTAGAGGAGGAGAAGGAGGATAAAGTAGAAATGTTGTCGAGGAAGTAGAGGCCGCCGCTCTCGGTCCCAGTAGCAATCGTCCGTTGGGAGTCCGGATCCTGAAAAGAATAAGAGGTAGGGGTGAATGTGACAGAACACTGTAGTTGTTTGCATAATGAAGTAACCGATAATAAATTGCATGGAATCTTGTGCACATAGAGGGTATCAGCCAGGCAGAGAGATGGAGTGACTTGAACCATGCCCGTCCCATTGACCGGTGAGGGAGAGCCATCCGCAACAATGACCGAGGGTAACCGATCATGTGTTTCAAGAAGAGAGAAACACTGAGGATAGCCTGTCATATGATTTGTAGCACCAGAGTCGATTAGCCATCTTCCGCGAGTAAGAACGTGAGCACTACCGGAAGAGGTGACCACCGAGGCGGACAGCCGGGAGGAGGTGGAAGCCATGGAAGAGAGACTGAGAGAGAAAGCCGCGGCGAACAGAAAATAGGTCGTGCGGCTAGGAAGGGTACGACCACGCAAAGCAAAGGGAAAGAGGTCGCACGACTTGCGAGAAAGCCGGATGAACAGAGAAGAGAACAAGTCGAACAACTAAAGCTGAGGTCGCGGCGACTAGCAAGCAGGAGCGGCTAGAAGGCAACAGTCGCGGTGACTAGGAACAAGTCGCGAAGACAGGTCGCGGTAAGGAGAAACAGGCCGCGAGAACAGGTCGCGGGAAGGGACAAGCCGCGCGAACAGGGCAACGGGCAGAAGAGAATCAAGCCGCGAAAATAGGTTGCGAAAAGAAAGAGGAAGCCGCGAGATCAGAGAGCGCACACAATCAGGAGGAAAGAACCTCCCTCTGATACCATGTGCGAACAAAAAAAAAACAGTCCGAAAATTGGAGTAATGTAAACTTTTTTTTTATTCCAAAAAGGTATCAATTACAATGGTATAGCCGCCCTTTTATAGAATAGAGGAGATGAGAGAGATTACAGTTAAGCAATGTGGGACTAAAAATTTACAGGTATATGCGACTTTACAAAAAACAAACCGGACAGGTCGTGCGGTTAGACAAACCGGCTAACCGCCCGACCACCAACAAGAGGAGAACAAGCAACACAGAGAGAAGGCCGCCACAGGAGACTGCTAGACAGCCCGACCTCCAAGTCGTCTGAGACAAGCCGCCTGACCGCTGGGACACCAAACAGCAACAGCCCGGTACACAGACCGGCTGGGAGAAACCGCCAGACCGCCCGGTCTCCGGATAGCAACAGACCGCCCGGTCTCCATCCTGTAATAGCGAGCATGGAGAGTTGGTCGGCAACTCGGCAGGAGGAGGAGATGCCGCACGAGGTGGCAAGTATGTGACAGTCGCCGCGTTCGAAGAGTTTGCGAAGAGGATCGAGCAGACCATTCTTGCCGGGTTTGCTCATCGCCCCGATGTCACAGCGACTTCTCCCCGTCGCGTGACCCCGCTAGAGAAGGAAGCTCCGTCGAGGCAAGCTGGAAAGGAGCCCGCTTGGGCGAGAGAATAACGACCGATGCAGTCGCGATATCATCCGGTGGGCAGTCAAGGGGTCCGCTTTCGCAATCCGATGTCGCCGGTGAGATACAGAGGTACTCGGCACTACAACGAGTATGACATCTCTAGCGAGGATGAAACTCGCCACCGCTAGGGAGGGAGGAGCCCCTTCTGTGACGAGATCCTCGCAGCCCCAGTTCCTGCAGGGTTCATGGAGCTCGTCCTCACCTACTATTCTGGCAGGGATGACCCTGTCAGACATCTTCAATGGTTCGAAGACGTCGTCTCCATCCGCAACATGTCTGACGCCTTCAAGTGCCAATTCTTCTCCATCACCCTCAAGGGGAATGCCAGAGACTGGTTCCATCAACTGCCAGCAGGGTCTTTGTACTGTTTATCTGATCTACGTCGGGGCATCATGGCGAGGTTCACGACATCAAAGAAGAGGAAGAAGGAGGTGACGTCTCTCTTCAAGGTTACGTAGATCAACATGAGAGCTCGGGCCACTATGTTGACCGTTTCCAGGAGGAGATCCTAGAGGTAGAGGAGGTGGACAGCTTTACCTTGATGGTGGCCTTGAAGTTTGGGCTGAAGCAAGGTTTGTTCAGCATGGAGATGAGGTCTAATCCCCTGAGATTCTTTGAAGAGATGATTGAGAGGGCGAACATCTTTGTTCGCAGAGAGGAGAAGAACAAGGAATTCTTGGCAAGGCTGGATGGAGAGGATTCGAGGGAGAAGGGGAGAGCAAGACCTTCAAGAGCGAAGACAAGGAGGGCGCTAGAGAGGCAGGATGGGAGGAGGAAGGAAGAGTCGAGAAGAGAGGAGAGGAAGACGAGAGAAGAGCCCAGGAGGGTTGAGGAGAGGAGGCAGGAGAGGCCTCGAAGACAAGAACAAAGGAGGCCAACGGAGGCCTAGACAGGAAGAGGGGGGGGATAGACGATTCCAGTATTCCAAGAATCGCCACCAATGGAGGCCAACAATGAGGCATCACTTCCAGGAAGAGAGGAGGAACGGTAATCGGCAGGAGGGAGGCCGAGGAGGAGAAAGAAGGGAAACAATGACCATCACCCGCCAAGACAAAAAACGGCGCCGGAGGGAGTAGCGGGCGATGCGTCAGGAAGCAGAGATTCCCCTCTACTGCGATATTCATCGAGTAGAGGGGCACGGGACCTTGGCTTGCCCAGAGTTTTGGGAAGCAAGGAGGAGGTTGGAAGCAGGAGCAGCAGAGAGGGAACAACAGAGGCAGGGGGCCCTGGTGGGGCATGCGACATTCCAAGCTCCAGTGAGTAGGAGGAATGAAGATCGAGTTGACCTGGGAGGTCGTGGAGAAGTGATACATAGCCCAGGAGGTGGGCATGCAGGAGTGATCAATGAAGGGGGTGGGCTCGGAGCTTCCCTCAAGGGAAGTCTCCACCAGATCTATCGGAAGAACGTCGCCTCGACGTCACAGAACCCGCCGCCGTTGGAGGAGATCTCCTCCTCGGAGGAGGATACGCTGGGGAATGAGAACCCCTTCCAGGACGCCTTGGTGATTCAAGCAGTCATCGAAGACTTCACCGTCGACCGAATCCTCGCGGATAACGGGATCTCAGTGCATGTTATTTTCAAGAGAACCTTTGTCGGGCTTCAGGTGGAAGCGTCCCGGGTCTAGGCTGCAGATGGACCTCTCTTTGGCTTCTCAGGAGAGAAGAAAGAGGTGGAAGGGGCGGTGGAACTTCTGGTTACGCTCAGCGGGATGTCGATCTGATGCCATTTTATCATTGTCGATGCACCGAGCGGTTATAACGCTATCTTCGGGCGGCCCCTCATCAACTATTTTAAGGCCGTTCCATCGTCATATCACCAGTGCTTGAAGTACTGCTTGGGAGATGTTCAGATCAGAATCAGGGGAGATCCCAAAGCCTCCAAGGAGTCCTACCTGAATGTCGTCAACACCATCAGCTGGATGGGTGATGCGGAGAAGTTGGAGGAGCTGTTGGAGAAGGAGAAGGGGTTATGTGCTGTTGAAGAGGTGGAGGAAGTGGAAGTGATCTCTCAGGGAGGAGAGCCGGGACTGCTGAAGGTTGGAGGATCCCTGCCGCTGGAAGGGAAGATAGAGATGCCCGCTTGCCTGCAGGATAATGTCGACGTCTTCGCATGGAGCGCCGCCGAGATGCCAGGGGTCGACGCCGATGTTGCCTGCCATCGCCTCAACCTGAATCCCGTGGTGGCTCCTATTCGACAGAAGCAAAGGAAGAGCGCCGTCATGTTGGTCAGGACGATTAGGGAGGAGGTAGAGAAGCTGCTGGAGGCAGGTTTTGTCTCAGAGATCCAGTATCCAGGCTGGATCTCCAATGTTGTAATGGTGAAGAAGCCAAGAGGGGGCTGACGTCTATGTATCGATTTTTCCATGTTGAATAAAGCTTGCCCGAAGGATTGCTACCCCTTGCCTCAAATTGACGTGCTAGTTAATTCCGTCGTCTGGTTTCCTATGATGAGTTTTCTTGATGCTTTTTTAGGGTATCACTAGATCCGGATGCATCCCCCCGACTGCCGTGACATATCCTTCATAACTAGCGATGGCTGCTATAGCTACAAGATGATGCCCTTCGGGCTCAAGATTGCAGGCGTGACTTACCAGAGAATGATGGATCAAATCTTCAAGTGGCAGAAGGGGCGGAACTTGGAAGTCTATGTGGACGATCTTCTCGTCAAGCGCAAAAGTGTGGCGGAGCACATAACAGATCTGGTGGAGACTTTCGCTACCCTGAGGAAGTACAAGATGCGACTCAACCCGGCCAAGTGCGTCTTCGGTGCAGGAAGAGGGAAGTTTTTAGGTCACCTCCTCACTCCCAGGGGTGAAACCTAATCCCGACAAAGTAAAGACAATTCTGGAGATGACATCCCCGAGGGATCCAAAGGAGGTCCAAAGGTTGACGGGAAGGCTGGCAAACCTTAGTTGTTTCTAGTCCAAGGCAGGAGAGAAGTGCTCTCCATTCTTCAAAACCCTTTGGGGGAGCAAGAAGTTCGAGTGGACCGCGGAGTGTGAGGAGGCTTTCGGAAAGCTCAAGCAACAGCTAACCCAAGCTCCTCTCCTCCAAGGCCCGCGGGGTAACGAAGATCTCTTTCTCTATTTGGGAGTCGGAGCAGAGGCAGTTAGCTCGGTGTTGGTCCGAGAGGAAGACAAGAGGCAGCTCCATATCTACTATGTGAGTAGAGAGCTGCGGCGGGCGGAAACAAGATATCCTATCTTGGAGAAGTTGGTGTTTGCCTTGGTAGTTTCAGCTCGGAGGCTCCGTCCATATTTTCAGGCTCACTCCATCAGGGTCGTCTCCGATCATCCTCTACGCAGCATCCTGAATGGAGTGGAGCATTCAGGCAGGCTGACTAAGTGAGTGGTGGAGTTTAGCGAGTTTGATATCTCTTACTCTCCAAGGGTAGCGATCAAGGCGCAAGCAGTGACAGATTTCCTTGCCAACTTCTCTGCCGAGGTGGAAGGAGAAGAAGGCTCTTCTAGCCCAGTTTCATGGAAGATATTTGTGAATGAGGCTTCGGGCAGGTACTCCGTGGGTGCCGGAGTCGTGCTGGTGAGCCCCTAGGGAATCAGGATCGATCAAGCAGTCGTGATCATCTTCCCCATTCCAAATAATCAGGTGGAGTACGAAGCCATGGTGTCTGGCTTGCATCTCGCCAAGGAGTTGGCAATTCGAGATGTCAGGGCCTTCACCGACTCGATGGTAGTAGCGTCTCAGATCAAAGGCGAGTTCGAGGTGAATGATCCAATCATGTAGAGATACTTAATCAAGGTGAAAGGTCTGATCGAGGGGTTTCAATCTTTCTTCGTCGAGCATGTACCCCTAGAAGAGAATTCAGAAGCCGAGTACCTTGCCATGTACGGTCCCCAGGCTGGGGGTACCGTGACTGAACTGTTCTGACCGTCCATCAAAGAAGGGGAGATGATGGAGATCGAACATAGAGCATCCTGGAGGGATCCATTTATTTCTTTCTTAACAACAGGTCGGATTCCTGCCAGTGAGGGGGATCAGAGGAAGTTTCGTTACAAAGCCGCATACTACTTACTTCAGGAAGGAGAACTCTATCGCAAAACCATCTCAGGCTCCCTAGCTCGGTGTTTGTCGGAGATTGAAGTCCCTCGTGTCCTGGAGGAGATCCACTCAGGAGAGTGTGGCAGTCATTCAGGGACTCACACTCTTGAACAAAGAATCCTAAGGCATGAGTACTTCTGGCCAACCATTCGGAAAGATGCAAAAGCCTACTCCAAAAAATGTCTCCAATTTCAGCTCTTCGCGCCTCTTCAACTACAACTAGCTCAGCATCTGCGCTTGATCACTACTCCATGACCCTTCGCTATCTGGGGGATGGACTTGATCGTCCCTTTTCCTCAAGCCAGTGGACAGAGGAAGTTCGTCCTTATCATGATCGATTATTTCTCTAAATGGATCGAGGCAAAAGCTCTGGCCAAGACCACGTCGCAAATTGTGAAGAATTTTATTTGGGAAGATATTGCATGCAGGTTCGGGATTCCTCTCGCCATCGTCACCGACAATGTGCCACAGTTCGCCAGCTTGGAGTTAGAGGACTTCTGCAAGCAGCTAGGGATGGATCTTCGATTCGCCTCTGTGCATCACCCTCGCAGCAACGGACAAGTGGAAGCCACCAACAAGTTGATCATCAACCTCCTAAAGAATAAAGTCACCAACTTGAAAGCCAATTGGGCAGAGCAGCTCCCCTCAGTCCTTTGGGCTCCGAGAACAACTCCAAACTCGGCCACGGGGGAAACTCCCTTCAAGTTGTCCCACGGGTCTGAGGCACTCATCCTAGTGGAGTTTAAGGTTCAGAGCCCGAGAGTCATAACAGCCGTGACGGGACCTTCCTGCCGCAACATCTGGGTTCCTGTTTGACCTGATTCTTCATCCTAGTCACCCTAGCCGTCTGATCTAGCTTCCGAGCCGGTAACCTTAGGCGACATTGGTCCGATTTCTGAGGTTAGGACTTTTCCTGGCTTCAACACTTCCGTTGGGAGAGAATCAAAGAGTTGGGATTCTGAGAGATTTCAATCCCCGGAAAGTACTTGGGGAGCCCATATCCTTCATGACCAGGTGTTGACAAAGGTGTTTTTTAGTCAAGGCTACCCCAACGTGATCATGGCCAGTTAGAAGAATATCATCCACATATACAACAAGAACTACCATACCAGAGGAGGTTTTGTGAATAAATAAGGAGTGGTCGGCCGAACTTCTTGCAAAATTAATGTCCGCAACAATACCACTAAACTTGTCAAACCAAGCTCGAGGGCTTTGCTTTAGGCCGTAGATGACCTTCTTCAGCCGGCATACTCGTGTATCCCCCTGAGCAACATACACAGGAGGTTGCTCCATGTAAACGTACTCCTGAAGATCACCATAGAGAAAAGGCATTCTTGACATCCAGCTGGGAAATGGGGCAATCCCTGTTGACAGCCATAGAGAGAAGAAACTAAATGGTGCTGAGACAAGCAACGAGAGAGAAGATGTCAAAGTAATCAACACCATAAGTCTGAGTAAAGCCTTTGGCGACCAAGCGGGTCTTTTATCGATCTACGATGCCGTCCGGATGGAATTTCACAACAAAGATCCAGCGACAGCCAACCACATCAGTGCCCAAAGGGGGAGTAACAAGGGTCCATGTACCCCTTTTAGTGAGGGTAGCAATTTTTTTATCCATGACAGTCTTCCAGTGAGGAACAGTAAGGGCCTCCTGGTATATGCGGGGAGTGGCAGTGGCATATATAGCCAAGGAAAATGCTCTACGATAAGGATTTAGACGATCATAGGAAACAACAGCAGCTAGCGGGTGTTGGGTCCAAGACCACACCCCTTTGCGAAGAGCAATGAGAATATCCAGGTCGGTGTATGCTGGAGTTGTCGGGGAATCCGTGGCGGAGAGATCTGACCCGAGAGTAGAGAGATAGCTGCAGAGAGGAGGGAGATATCCCGAGAGGTGGACACGGCGAAGGATAGGGTGGAGATGGTGGAGGTGGCGGAATGTCAGCAGGTGTAGAGGGGACGGATGGGTTGGTATGAGAAGTAGGAACATCAAGAGGAGAGGAGGAGTCGTGAGAGAAGTAGGATGCATTTTCAAAGAAGGTGACGTCCGCAGAGACGAACTGCTTGCTGGTAACGGGGTCAAAGCAACAATAACCTTTCTGAGTGGTAGAGTACCCCAGAAAGACATATTTAGTGGCCCGTGGTGAGAGTTTGTCACGGGTGGCTGACGGAGAGTGCACAAAGGCTGTGCACCCAAAGATACACAAAGGAAGAGGAAACCGATTCTTGTCCGGATAGAGAATGAAGAATGAAGCTTTACCGTGAAGAACTATAGAGGGAATGCAATTAATGAGATAGTAGGAGATGAGAAATCATAGCCCCAATAGGAGCGAGGAACGTGCATCTGTGTCATCAGAGTGCTAGCGACATCAAGAAGGTGACGGTTTTTGCGTTCCGCCACCCCATTTTGCTGTGAGGTGTAGACACATCTAGTTTGATGAATAACATCATGTTGCATACAGAAAGAAGAGAAATCATGACTAACATATTCCTTAGCATTGTCAGAACGAAAGATTTTAATAGATGTATCAAACTGATTCTTAATCATATAATAAAATGATGTCCATACATAAAACAGTTCGGAGCGATCCTTTAGAAGATACACCCACGTACACCTAGAGAAATCATCAATAAAGGTGACAAGATATGAACTACCCTGACCGATGGTGAGGGTAGGAGCAGGACCCCATACATTAGAGTGAATGAGATCAAACGGACGGGAAGAGCCATGGCTTTGCGGTGTGGGAAGGAGGAGCGGTGATGCTTGCCAAGCTGACATGTGTCACAGTTGAGAGGTGGATGATGCGGAGGGAGGTGGGGTAGAAGCTGACGAAGAAGCCGGGGAGGAGGATGACCAAGGCGAAGATACCATTGAATGAGATCATTAGAAGAGGAGGAGAAGGCGAACAGAGCGAAAATGTTGTCGAGGAAGTAGAAGCCGCCACTCTCAATCCCAGTAGTAATCGTCAGTTGGGAGCCCGGATCCTGAAAAGAACAAGAAGTAGGAGTGAATGTGACGGAGTACTGAAGTTGCTTGCATAAAAAGATAACAGATAATAAATTTCAAGGAAACTTAGGCACATAAAGAGTGTCCGCCAAGCGAAGAGATGATGTGACTTGAACCATGCCCATACCATGGACCGGGGAGGAAGAGCCGTCTGAAACGAGGACCGGAGGCATCCGGTCATGTGTTTCTAGGAGAGAAAAACATTGACGATTATCGGTCATGTGATTAGTAGCGCCAGAGTCTATCAGCCTTTTTCCTTAAGTAGCCACGTGGGCACTACAGGACGTGGTGACCACGGAGGTAGACAGCCTCGAGGAGGACGAGGAAGCGTCACCAGATGTGTAAAGAGGAGCCATACAAGCAAAGAGAGAAAAAATGGAACTCGCGCGAGTAGCAGTAAGGCCGCGCGAACAGCAGGCAAAAGAGAGCGTGATCTAGAGAGAGGCCACAAGAACAAGGGAGACCACAGTGAACACAAGGAAGACCACAACGGATAAAGAAGGAAGACCGCAGCGAATAAAGACGAGGAGAACTACAGCGGTCACGGTGGCAACACACCAGCAATAAGAAGCGCCATGACCAATAAGCAGAGCAAAGCAGGGGTCAAGAAGTCGTGCGAACAAAGGAGATCGCACGAAGCAAAACAGGCAGGGAGGTCGCGTGGATAACCAAAGTCCGTGCGAACAGAGGCGAAACCACGCAACAAGAGAGGTCGTGGGAAACAGGTCGCGACGACTTAAGGAAAGGCCGTGGCCACTTAAGAACAAGAGCAGCTAGAAAAGGAGGGAGCGGCGACTAAGCAAGCTCGCGGCAAGAAGAACAGGTTGTAGCAACTAAAGAACAGGTCGCAGCTAGATGAAAGGGAAAACAGAGAGGTCACACGCACAAAAGAGCAATGACAAAGAGAGAAAGAAACCGGGCGAACAGGGCGCAAACAGGCAGAAGAAACAAGTCGCGAAGACAGGGCGCGAGAAGGGGAGTCAAGGTGAGCGTACAGGTCGTGCAGACAAGGAGAGCCCACAAAATCAGGAGGAAAAGATTGATTCCTCTGATACCATGTGCGAACAGATAAGTACAAACCGGGAATTGGAATTATAGAAATTTTATTATCCAAAAAAGGTGTGTATTACAAAGGTATAACCTCCCTTTTATAAAATGGAGGAGATGTGAGAGATTATAAATAAACAATGTGAGACTAAATAATTACAAGTATATGCGGCTTTACAAATAAACAAATCGAACAAGTCGCGCGGTTAGACAAGCCAGCTAACCGCTCGACAACCACCAGAAGGAGAGAAACAAGCTACCACAGAGAATAAGCCGTCATAGGAGACCGCTAGACCGCCGGTCTCCAAGTCGCCTGGGACAAACCTCCAGACCGTTGGGATACCAAACAGCAACAGCCCGACAGACAAGCCGCTGGGATAAACCGCCAGACCTCCCGGCCTCCGAACAGCAACAGACCGCCCGTCCTCCATACTGCAACACAATCCAACGCGCGAGAGCGATCAAACTCCACCCTGGAGTTGTCCGTACAAACTCCAGAGGATCCAAATTCGGACTGGCCGGGCCTCAAAAAGGAAAAAAAAAGACATTTTGGAGTAGTGAGGATGCTGAGATTTGGAGGACTACCAAACATATTTTATTGGCATGGGGTTTTCCCACTAATACAAGGGGTGGGCATAAAACCAGCAAAAATCATCTGCACCGCATAAATCACATCGATTTTTAAATCACACCGCATAGTTTTTGTGTTGTGCGGTTGTAAAGTTTTACAAACCGAGTATGGTTCGATGCGGTGTGGTTTTGGGATCTAAAAAACCACAAAAAAACCGCACCAACAAATTATATATTTTTAATTTTCATAAACATGTTACATATAACATAAATCTAAATAAACATATAACGTATAACATATTAATTAATATTAATAATTAACTAATTATAATAGGACATATAATCCTTTTCTTGCTTTAGTTGTTTTTTTATTAGTTTGTTTGTTTTCTATCATTTTACTAATGAATTTGCAGATTTGTAAGTGCAAATAGAATCATAATGATTTATTTAACTATAAATGTTTATTCATTAGCTCTTTTTTGATATTTCAATGCTTGAAGGATAAATAATGCTACAATTAAGTGTGAGTTGTGCTTATCTTGGACATATAATCATTGAGTTTCATTATATTTGTATTGGATGTTTTATTTCATATGCAACTAAACTAGTCATATCATGAATATTGTAGTATCAGAAGACCTACTTTTAGCACGTGATTAATTTTGTAGTATTTGTATTTTAAAATATATGCATTACTTATTTTTCACGATAATATAATTCATATAATTATGTTTTTATCAAAATTTTACATCTTATTTTACCACACATTTTTTGTCTATATATATTGCATGCAAAAAACCGCATCGAAACACAACTGCACTCAAAAAATATCACCAAACCAAAGCCGCACCTTATAATTTCGGTGGGGTTTTGCTCTTGCCAAAACCGTGCCCTCGCGATACAAAACCACATCAAACTGTACCGTACACACCCCTACACCGGCCAATAGAGATCGAGCAAAAAGGCACAAACAAACATAGCCTACATTATGTAAGTTAAACATAGCTATCTTGTATATTTCATATTCTCTGCTCCTCATATGTACGTTCAACTTATCCCTCGGCTTTTGAAATCGCAAATGA
Source organism: Platanthera guangdongensis (assembly GCA_039583875.1). Lineage (NCBI taxonomy): Eukaryota > Viridiplantae > Streptophyta > Magnoliopsida > Asparagales > Orchidaceae > Platanthera > Platanthera guangdongensis. The sequence continues at coordinate 33,905,923 of CM077147.1, forward strand.
TGAAGAGGCTTTGTGACGGGGATCGGCACGGCTGCCTATTTGTGTTCGTTGGAGATTGGGCCACCACTCGGAGGGACCCATTTTTGCATATTTTGTGGAGATGCGCTGATCGCATCGGCGATCCGAGACCGTGAGCCCATCCGGAGCATTATTTTTTATTTTATATGTATTTTTATATACTTTTTGTAGTAATATTTATTTTTTTATGACATTGGAATGCAGACGATCAAAGCTGTTCATGTCGGGTGCCCAACCGCCTCTCTCATTATAAATAGAAGCGTATGTTCAAATTTTCAGTCATTGCTGAGTTTGTGAGAGAATCCAGATCTAAAAATCTTCGTGATACGACCCCGCGAGCCCCAGATGCGACACTTCGTTTTCTTTTTTATTTTCATGTTTCTATTCCTCTTCAGTTATTTTCTAATTTATTTCCTTAGCCCATTATTATCCCTCACATTCACGAAAGGCCCCACGATCTCCATTTCAAATGAAATAGAGGGGATCTATTTCACGATTCAGATTGAAATCTCTATAATCCGACGGATTTATCATTTCTCTTATTATTTTTAATTTTTTTAATCAAAAAAAAAAACTTCATCACAAAATTTTTTTCCCATCCCAGAACCGTGCATCTCCATCCCTGCTTCTCTGTTCAGAACCCGCAAACACGACAGAGACGCCATGCCGCATCATCCCGCCCCTGCCCTGATCCACTTCCTCCCCCCTTGTTGAATAAACGACTCCTTCCCTGTTCGCCGATTCAATTCCAGCGATATTACAGTCGCGCGATATCTCCTTGCCGCTCTTTTGTCCTGTGCCCATTTTCCTCCTGTTTATCTTCTTCTTCGTCGACATCAGTCTCAAACTTCCCGTTGCCGCAAACAGCCGCGCATCCCGTTCCTCAGTCCCACACATTCCCTCCTCTCCCATACTTGGTCGAACCTTCACGCCGTGCCCCAACTGCTGTGGATCCACCGCAAGCCCCTCTACCAGCCACTGTTCTTCTTCCTCCAGATAGATCGGCGTTCTCTAGTCGTGCATTCTCCCGTTTCGTTTCTTACAGAGCAGCGCCCCTTTCCCCCACATTCCGAATCTCCTCCCATGACAGAGCTGAACATCTTTTTACTTCCCCTCATCCTGAAGCCGACACAATCGTATCCATCATCTGGTGGAGCCACGCCAACTATCGCTACCGCATCTCTGTAATTGTGATTGTTTTGTGTTGCAATTTCGACATTAAATTTCAGATGAGTAATTGTTTCCATTTTCTTTTAAATCCTGTATATTTTATTAGTGAGATTTGTGTTGGGATAGTATCTGGTGCAAAGATGAATGTGATTTTGATTGTGTTTCAAAAATATCAAAACTCACTTTCTGTTGATTTTGCTAAATTTATATAAATTAAGAGAGTTGTTATAGATAAATCAGATTTGACTATATACAAATCTTACTATATACAAAGCTGTGCAAACCAAAAATTGTTATACGTAAACAAAATTATTATATACAAACAGTTTAAAAATTAAAAAAAGTTTGAAATTCAAGATTAATACATCCATTAGAGCAAAATTAACACATCCGTTAGAGAAAAATTAACACATCCGTTAGAGCAAAATAATTAGTTGTTACAACATATTAGAGCAAAATTAATATATCTATTAGGTAATTATGTATTACAAAAATTAATAGATCCTAAAGAAGGCAAAGCTTCAACTGATTGTGAGTGTTTCATCTGAGTACAAAGACGTGCTTATGATATGAATGCATGAATGTAAATCGGTCCGGGTTTAGCCTCAAATAAAGTGCTCATACATCCTACTAACTCATGTGCATATGATATGAATGCATGAATTCTTTATTCAATTTTTAAAAAATCATGTGTACATGTGTCATCATATAAACCTTAACTTAACACGCGTGTTTATGCGATGATATGCTATGTATGCAGTGCTATGCATTCTAAAAAGTCCTTAATGGATGTATGAGCAGCATATACATGAAATGTTATGCATCTCATATTACATAACATCACATGCAATGAGAAAGGAAAACGTGTTAATGGACACTCATGTGATGATGGTTATACATCTCATACTACATAACTGTCACATGTTGTCACATATGGTGGATCCATATACAAATATATATTATGCATCACATAATACATAATATGCCCCGTATACTTCTTATCATGCTATGCGTGTAATGACTATGCTTCGGCTAAGACGTACTGATGACACATCGGCGTGTGTGCAAATGAATTGAGGAAATCAAAGCTATATGAGATTGGCTAGTTCGACCAACTTGTAAAACCAACCTTCCTCTGATACCAACTGTCACAACCTGCATTTTCTCCGCATTTAAAGGGTATATCAGAGTAAGGAGAAAACAAGAGTCATGATGTCACGTCAGTAGAAGATAACTGCAGACGCTCAGGCGAGACCTCAACTAAACACTTTTTTTGAAAATTTATACGTTAGTTATGAGAAATCCAGTTTTAAGTTAAGCAGTAAACTGTATCCATCGGCTTAATGGATCAACTAGTCTATGAATAAAAATATAGTTATACGCTACAAAAAAAATACTTTGATTACGTTGATTTTAACATGCTACATGAGTATAAATGTCCCCGAAGGACAACTCATGCTATGCAAGACTCTAGATTTATAATAAGTATAGGAAAGAGTTTTTACGCTATCCCGAAAGTAGTGAATTAGTTTTGAAGGAGATGACATGTATGATACACTAATAATAAGGTTTTATAAGTTAAAAATATCTAACATGCAATCCTAGCATAAAACATCTCAGGAAGCAAGTAATCCAAACAATCAGAAAGAAAACAAATAGTAGCTAGCAAAGTGTCCAAAAAGGATCAACAACCCTGTGTGCGTCAACATCCTGACACAAACCCACATAATACAAAAGTATGTCTGAACTAGGTAAAGTAAACTGAAACAGCAAACTACCTCGCAACGGCGAGGTAAAAACCACATCCAACACTGCTGCTCAGGAACTCCAAAACCAGCTCCACTACCTGCTACTGCTCTGAACCTGAGGCATTCCAAAGACAGAATACCTTAGCAAGAAGGTACAAGTGATGACAAAAATTTAAACAAAAGCAAGCACGGGTCATAAGGGGTACCAACCCAAGATCAAAAGTACTGAAGTAAAGAACAGAATAAGGTACAAAAAGCGGAAAGGAACACTTACGTGAATCGTCACGTACAAAAAATACCACAGATGCACAAGAATGTAAGGGGGGGGGGGGGAAACACGATTAAATCATCAGGAAGAATTGCATAACTCTATTAGCCACATGTGGTCAACTCCACTAAAAAAACACGGGCTAGGTGGTCACTCATCCAGACACACCCTCACAGATATAATATACGTATAACTGTGGTGGAGACTCAAACACCACCATTCACCGCAGACGCCCAAACAGCAGGTAGAGTTCCACAAGTTACTAATAATGGGATCAAACATTGCGGCGGTGGTTTCGTCCACTAACATCCGCAACAAAGAAAACCATGATATAAATCTCAAGACTTGGCACATCAGATTCTACTAAACATCGCTAGACTTGAAACGGTTGAACAACCTTTAGGAAAGATTCAAGACAAACAAATTCTATCTCGTCCTACACGTTAGTTAAGAGACGATTAAAAGATAAAGACTCAACCACATCAGTAAATCACTAACAACTCTACAAGATAAGATTATCATAATCATGAACATAAAAATATAAGTGGTTCTTAAGTAAAAGATCAAAACAGTGCCACTGATCAACAAGTCAATCATAATAACTACACTAAATAAGGAAGATTAGTAATTACATCAAGATTGGAAGAGGAGGGAAGCGGGGAGAAACCATGACTTGCCTTGGTTTTGTCGGAAAAACTCTCCAAATCACTCCTTGTCGCAGATCGGGACTAAATAAGGCGGGAGAAATAGAAATCTAAACAAAGATGACCGAAATAGAAATTAGGTCCAAAAACCCTAACGAGAAAAACTCAAGAAAAGTGAAAAGTTTTACCACGATGATGTAGCCCTTGTCGAGAGCTTTCCGGATCTACGTTTGGTTCAAGATTTCAAGCACCGGAGCACCGTCGGCGACCACTGGAAGAATCACGGAAGAACTTTTCTCTCTCGCTTGTGCCGCTCTGGTTTGGGATTTACGGGAAGGAAGGAGTACGGCTTAAATGAAGGAGCGGAAGAGAGAGTAGTAGGTATGTATATATATATATATATATATATATATATATATATATATATATATATATATATATATAATAAATGTTGTATTAAAATAATATACCATCAATAGTTAAATACTTACGAAAAACAGACCAGAGTCTGCTGAACCAAAAATCTAGAGAAGAAGTCATGGATTTCTCGAGAAGAACAGAGGGAAGCATTTCTCGGGTAGAAGGCAGTAACTCGAGAGCTAAAGAGGCTACTCGAGTAAAGATAAAGCTCTTTCGAGAATAAAGGGAGACTTCTCGAGTACTGAGGAAGAAGAGTTCTCGGGAACTAAAGAAAGGCTTCTCGAGAACTGAAGCACAGATCTCGAGTATTATGTATGAAGCTTTCTCGAGTACAGATAAGGACTTCTCGAGAACAAGGAGAGGCTTCTCGAGATCGGCTCAAGGTTTCTAGAGAACAGGGGAGGGCCATCTCGAGAATAAGCAGGTCATTAATAGAGTTTCAGCTTTGTCTAACTATATAACAATCAGTCAACAATATGGACTAAACACCCTCTGATTTGGATGAAAAATTGCACTGTAGACAAATTCCAGCGCTATGAATCTAACGGAGGAGATAAACACGAGAATCAGATGCACCATTGTCGAGACACAATCACATATGCTCACAATAAGCAAATCCAAGAAAAACACAAACGCAATTCTTCCATCATGAAAACCTTCAATCACATAAAAATCCCAAAATCAGGTCAAACAGACCCAACGAACGCGAAAATGCACTTACGGTGCAGCCCCTTTAACATGACATAAAAATGTAACGCCCTGACGTCATAAATATGACAATACCAAATCAAATAATATCATTGGAAAATCGGGGGCGTTACATAGTTGCCTAACCACGTTAACGTGGGCTCGGGATGAGGACCCAGAAGCCTTGGGAGTGTCATACATTGATGACACCACGGCAGCGATACAGTTAATCCAGGAAAGGATACGGGAGGCGCAGAGCCGGCAGGCCAAGTATTATGATGTGAAGCACCGACCGGTGGAGTTCCGTATGGGGGAAATGGTATTTCTAAAAATTAAACCCATGCATGAGGTCTCCCAGTTGAGAAATCAGAAGAAGTTGGATCCCCGCTATTTGGTCCCCTATCAGGTGATAGAGAGTCTTGGCCCTGTTGCCTACCGATTTGCCCCACCCCAAGAATTGAGAAATCTTCATGATGTATTCCATGTCTCTTCCCTGAGACGAGTACTCCGGCAATCAGAGCATCTACCTAAACCACCAGTGCAACTGCAAACATTTAGATCTGTCCAGCTTGAACCAATCAGAGTTGTAGATCATAAAGTGAAGAATCTGCGTAACAAGGCCATCCTAATGGTCAAGATATTGTGGTCAAACTACAGATGAGATGAGTACACTTGGGAACCAGAGGCACTCGTCCGAGAGAAGCACCCAGAGCTCTTTCCCCATGTATGTCACTCCTTACCCCTACTTCAAGCAAATTTTTCGAGGACGAAATCATTTTATTTTTATTGGATTGTAACATCCCGAATTTTATTGGACAATTAGAGCCCTGGTCGGCCTAATAAAAGTGACCTGAACCCCTACCCGTGACCCGGTAGAAGGTAACACTAGGCGGTAAATGGAGCTAGAGAACTCTGATTTGAGTTCTGTCAGTTCCTCTGGCCTCGTATAATCGTTACGAGTGCGTCAGAACTCGTTCTGTTGGACCCCGAGGTCATATGATGGATGTAACCGCTTCTCATGAACGTCACAAAGACAAGATTTTGAATATCGGTATAGAGAACTTTAATTTGAGTTCTGTTAGTTCGTGTGGCCTCGTATAGTCAATACGAGCACGTTGGAACTCGTTGAGTCGTAATCCAAGGTCTAACGACCAATATAGACATTTTGACCATTTTAGTTCGCCACAACGCGCGGATTTTGGACTTTTACCAAATGAAAACCAATTCGACTTCGGTAAGTGGCATTAGACTCGTATGATAAATATAAAGTCAACAGAAGTTGTCCCGGTCAAGTCCAGTGACGAATGTTCAACCCATGGTCAAATCAAGCATAATCGTGCATCTAAAAGCGTGCACACACAAATTAAGGAAGGCCCACCAATCCCCCCCCACTTCTTCCCCTCTTCCTCAAATTTGAAAGACCAACCATGAGGGGGGATCGCATTTCCCCACATGGGGGAAATTCCTTGAGTCTCCACCTGTCATTGGACAGCTGGAGGGTGGAGATTAATCCCTCCATAAGGAAGGATTAATCCCATATTGGGTAGAGGAGGAAGGCCCCTCCTCCTCCAGCCTATATAAAGGACCCCCTCCCCTGTTATCCACCTCACATCTCAGTGAGCACCTCCCCCACCTCTGCCCCCCACCTGTCGGAGCACAGGTCGCCGAAAAAGGCCAACCCTAGCTCCACCACCCCACCACCTTGCATGGCCGATCAATTCGGACCCTCCCGAGCCCCTCCTGCACAGGTGTAAACCTTCCCCTCCTCCTCCCTCACCTTTTTGATGTGCTGCATGCACCTCCCGGCGGTCGGAGCACCGCCGACACCACCCAAGCCAAGCTCCAGGTCGAGTGGTGGCCGCAAGATTCTATCCCCTACCAATGCCAGTAGTGGCACTGGGGAAAGGTTAAACCACTGGGGATAACATTTCTCTGTGGTGATGACCGGGGTGCCGCCTGAAAACGCCGCTCCGGCGGCACCCGAGAAACAGAGTTTTTCTTAGTTTTAATTCCGGTGGCGACCGACAATAGTTGGTTGTCGGGCCACCGCCGGAGAGGAGACCTGCCCCCGGCGCGCCGGCCGGGGGTGGTTTTGTGGCTGGGTTCAAAGCCTGAGAGGCGGGGTGGCGCGGTGGCACTGAGAGCAGAGCCACCGTCGCCCTGCTCTCGGGTTGGCAACTTCAGGCAGAGGTCGGAAGTGGCAGGCCACCAGGCCACCACCCAAAGACTCATCAGCCCCTGACGAACCGATCGGGGGCGGTGCCGACACCCAGCGGTGGCAGAGGGCCACCGCCTCCTCCGACGAGAGAGATCACCGACATTCATCTCACGGGATAAGATGAATGGCAGTGATAGCCTTAATTCCCTCCTCCACCTCAGCATCAGCTCCCCCCACAGCGGATCCGTTCCCGATCCGCTATTGGGACAGAAGAAGGAATGACGCGGTCTAACCCAATCTCAGCCGTAGGATTGGGCTCACTTTGCTATATGTAGATCTACTTCTAATCAGAACTTTATCTAATTTTTATAAAAAGAATAAGGCTCCTAGGGAAAAATTGTTGAACATGAATGTTGTTTCCCTTGATAAGGGCTACCTCCCTAAAATTTTTGAGAATTTTTGAAAGTATTTTAGTATTTTTAAAAGCCTAAATAATGTTTGATTGGCCAAATTAAAAGCCCAAAACTTATAAGAAAAGTATGAAAAATTTTCTAGGCACTTCTTAGGCCCTTTTAGAAGTTATATCAAAATTTGGGATCATGGTGATAAGATTTGATATCCTTCCCAAATTATGGGAGCCTAGGGTCACGCTCAGAATTTATTTCGCTCATTTTCCCCAGAAATGAAAATTGGAGCACACGACTATCCTTCCTAATTTAAATAAGAAATTCAAAATTGTATTATCAACGAGAGTGGCCGAGGCAAGTAACCAAGCTCTGGGTGTTCCGAGATTTCGTGAAACTGTCGAACGCCCCGACTCTTGGGTAATTTGGGCACGCTTGGAAGGTGTGAGTACGAGCAGTGAGTTGCAAATTATTCTCGACAAATAATAAGGGTGTAACTCTTAATATGTCCTTGATTTGATTAAGCCGTAATTAACAAAACACAAATAAATTGTTATCGGATCTTAATAATGGGTGAAACCCAAAGAAACCTCCTGAGAATGGAGATGGAACTGAAATAAACCTCCTGAGAATGAAAATGGAACTGAACATACCTCCTGAGAACGGAGAAGGAACTGAACATACCTCCCGAGAATGGAGAAGGAACTAAAAGTACCTCCTGAGAACAGAGATGGAACTGAAGCCTCCTGAATGGAGTGATTGAACTACTAATCATTTTTTTTATGATTATTCCAGTCTTGCACTAGTCCAGTTTCTTTATTTATTTCAGTTTAGTACTTTCAATTCAGTTCTACTACAATCCCGTACTGGTTAAGTTCAATTCAATACTTTTAATTCAGTACTTTTAATTCAGTACTACTCCAGTCTCGTACTGGTCAAGTTCATTTCAGTTCAGTACTTTCAATTCAGTACTACTCTAGTCTCGTACTGGTCAAGTTCATTTCAGTTCAGTACTTTCAATTCAGTACTACTCCAGTCTCGTACTGGTCAAGTTCATTTCAGTTCAGTACTTTTAATTCAGTACTACTCCAGTCTCGTACTGGTGAAGTTCATTTCAATTCAGTATTTTCTATTCAGTACTACTACAGTCTCGTACTGGTCAAGTTCAGTTCAGTTCAGTACTTCCGTTTCAGTACTACTCCAGTTTCGTACTGGTCACGTCTCATTATACAATGTTTATTATCAGCACTTCAATTACTGCATTTTCGTTACTGCAATTTACTACTATAAGCACGGGTCCTGCTTTGACAAGCAGTTGTTTGTTAAGGTTGAGCATTAGTTGGGGATAACCGGAGTTGAGGTGTTCCTCCGGGTTTAGCCTCAAATAAAGTGCTCACACACTCCTTGTCGAAAGTTGAGCTGAGAGTCGTTGCCTGAAGATTAACGTATAGTAGGGTAGGCCGCCGCAGACCCGGTGTGTATTAGCATGGTTGTTTGATTGATTGCTTATGAATTGTTTGTAGTAAATTATGGCGGCTAGTCCCTTCCGCAGACCGTTCATACCAGTACGGGAAGGTCGACGACTAAAGGTGACAGGGAGATGGGTACCACTGATGACTGGCCGTTATGATTGTCCCTGTTGCATTTTCCTCCACTGGTCGGCCAAAATGTTGTATCGCCAGATGTCGCTCACATCTAATAGTACACGGGGTTGTATGTTGGGGGCCTAGGGCTGTGCAGTACGACCACCCCCAGAAGTGGCAAGACTTGCCACTGTCACCCCACATCGGTGAGGTCCGCGGGGCTCGCTAACCTGCCAGAATAGAAGCGGTCCATACTATGTCGACATAGGATATGAAGGCTGCAAGAGACCATAAGGCAAATGATTTGGAGCCTTTGCCCTCTGGAAAATGTCACTCTCTTATGAATTGTGTGACCTTTGCCTTCATATTTGGCTTAAAAAATGATTTTTTGATTTTATGCATTATCCCTCGTATTCCTAAGTGCCTACCCATCAAAGTAGAATGAGTTTCTCTGATGATTTTATTTATTATTTGTGAATGCCCTAAAATGTAAATTTTGTGTTTGTATGTAATATATTGCCTTTTTGGATTCCACTCTGGATAAGATTGAGTTTTGCATTAGTCTAGTCATGAATTCATCTTGCTTATAGTCTTGTTCCAATCCCTCCAATAGTGAGGAGGTTGGAACTAAGATCATATTCAAGCTTTTATGCGATGGGTGCTCTGAAATGGCTGAGATTTGGACAAACTATCTGCTGGTTGAATGTGTTTCCCTGCTTTATAGTTTATCTCAAAATCATATCCTTATAGATTAGTTAAATAGAATTGTTGGTCTGAAGTTTGAATTTTCTGGGTTAGTAAGTGGCGGAGGCTCTGATGATCTGTCATAATTGTTGAAGCCAAAAAAGACCTCAACGAGAGTTCAAAACAGGGGTGCAGCCAACACCTACTTCTCTCAAACCTCAACACTCGACTAGATGCGAAGGACCTAAGACTGACCTAAAGCCTCAGCAGGGAGGTCCCACCTCACACCCGAAAGATCTCTGAGAGCTTCCCCTCCAAAGCCAAAAGCTGGGCTAGGAGCTCCTCAGAAAGCACTAGAAGTTGGAAAATTATGAAAGCTTGCTTTCCAAAGAGCCCTTATGGGTCTATTTATAGCCTTTGCTGACCTGAGATTACTGAAATGCCCTTGGTTGATCTGCCAATAGCCAAATCCCGCGGTTTATCCTGAGGGTATAGGGGTAATTTCGCCTGAGGGCCATTAGGTCATTTTACCCAAGGCCCTGGCCCCCACTCGGCGATAGCTCTAAGTCGAGAGACTTCTGTCCAGAGCTCGGCGCAAGCGTTCTTGCCTGCTTATAGGCGAGAGCTCCTTTGAGATTAGAGCTTGGCTCAAGCGCAAGCGTTCCCGTGTTGGCTGTGTTCGACGATCTTGGCCTGTTGATTTCGGTTCGACGATTTGGCTGCGCCCGACGATCTGGGTTCGATGATCGTCGAGCGCAGGGCGCTTTGTAGGCGAGGGAGCTTGACTCTAGCGCAAGCGTTCCCGCCTACTTGGGCGAGATCTTCTTTAGGGCGAGAACTCCTCTGGCTAGCCTAATTGTGACTGTTGTGCCTCCTGGTCTGACTCAACGAATATTGGGTTGTACATGATCCCCGCTCTTTTTGAGCTAGCCCTGCGCTCGAAAAGACACGTCCAACCCATAAATATTCGCTGAGCACGTGTCAACGTCAGGGAATCTTTCGGTGGGCCGTACGGTGGCTATAAATATATGTGCTGATAGATGACCATAATTCTGTCCTCGAATCGTCACTCTTCGCCTGTGTTCTCGCCTCCTCACGCGATGCCTTCCAAGCGCGCCGACAAACCGATTCCGCAGGATATCCAAGACCGCATCGATGCGGCACAGGCGCGAGCCAAGGCTAACAGCTCCTTGGTTGCCCCCTGGTTGGCGAGAAAGTCGTCAGCCGCTGAGCCTTCTCAGCCCAAGAAGAAAAAGAAGAAGGCGAAGGCGGTCCAGCGAGACTTGCCTCATGAGAATAGGAGTCTGCCTACCCCGACCCCAAGCCGCGCGGATGATCCCTCTCCGCAGAAGGTATGTCTGATTCGCTAATCATTGAAACCGCTAGTTGCTTTGTACCTGACGCGATACTTCTCGCAAGAAACGGTTCCCGACGTCGTCAGATCTCCGCAGGAACCCTTAGACCCATTATCTCGCCCCCTTGAGGACCAACTGCGGGTCTCGGAGGTGGCTCCTCCGCCTGACCTGAGAGCTGCAGGTAACTTTTCCATTCTCGCTCTTAACTCACATCTCAGAACGCTGAATTGTCTTTCCGCAGCGCCAGCTCCCGCCCAGCCTGGTCTCGCTACCCGGGAGAACGAAGTGAGGGCCGCAAATCAGCCTGTCCTCGCGATTGATTCCTCCCCGCCGACGGGAGGAATGGCCGCCGAATCTTCCGCAGCTCCCCAGGATGCCAGCCATCCCGCGGGAGTGGCTAACTCCCCCCTTCTTCCGGCCATGTCGGGATCACCACTCGCACAATCTTCCCCCCGGGAAAAGGTAAGCCGATCCACCTACTCTTTGGAACTGAGGGGGGGGGGGGGGCTTGGCCCTCCCGCCTGCCGTCGGCCGGTAGTTCTCGCCATACTGCAGGTATGTGGTATGTCCATAACGGTTGTCGCTTAGCTCTCACCATAACCGTGGAAATCTTTTGTCAGGGGATCCGGGCTCGCGGTCGGGAGCTGACGGAGAGGATGAAGAAGATGAAGAAGACGAAGACGGAGAGGAGGAGGACGGCGAGAGCTCCCCCTTCCCTTCATCTGACGAGATGGAGATCTTGACCAGTGCCGGGAGAGCTAGAAGGCGGGGGAAGAAGATTGCCGCCGTCCTGTCAAAGCTTATCCGGCGGGAGCGCGCCCACGACTCTGCAGCGAGAGAGTTCCGCCAGTCGGTGGATAAGAGGTTGGAGGCTCTGGAGCGGGATTACTTCATTGGCGAGACGGATCGGTCAGGCGTGCCTACCGCTGGGTCCTCTCCCGAAAGGTGCATCACGCGGATCCGAGACCTGTCTCGCCGAATCAACCTAGGATGCACCATCTTATCGTCCTACTTCAACCCGCAAGCGCCACCGAGGACCAGGCTGCGGGAGCAAGGACGATGGCAGTGGGAACCTTATTGATTTGCGAGCCTTCCCCTTTCTTTCCCCTGGCCTTCCCCTTATCCGATGTACCCTGTTAATTTCGTGTCTAACTGATGATTTTGCTATTATTGTGGTTTTCTATTCAGCTCTCGCTTGGCGAGAGTAATAATCGTTTCTGTTATTATTATTGCTTCATGTTTAGTTCTCGCTTGGCGAGAGTAACCCGGCCTCCCGTTTATTTTAATTCTGTATTTAGCTCTCGCGCTAATCACCTGTCAGTCAGTCACTGTCATGCTCAGGCGGGAAAAAGAAGCGCCGCCGACTTATGGCGTGACGGCTGTACCCCCGCTGCCTTTTTGAAAACAGTCATGATGATCATGGCTTCCTATAAATAGAGGGTCCACCTACTATATTTATCTCTTCGATCTGAATCCTCTCTTTTCACTTGTCGCTTTCGCAGTTTGTCAAAAGCTCTCGCTTTCATTTGCCTTATCCTCCCGTTCTCGCACGGTTTTCGCTCTCGCATCCCTCTTAAATACCTTGCATACAAGTTCTCCAACACGATGCCGGGCGAAAGCGATGGACGTTCGAATTGCGCGGAAGCCTTCCATAAGCACCTGTTTCCTTCCTGCACCCTGACCATGGACGAGTTCCAACTGACCCAAACTCGCTATGTTCCCACCGGCTTCACCGCACGGAACCCCGACAACCACGATAAGGTAAACAGCGCGCGGGAGGGGGAGCTCGTCATCCCCCTTGAGCACTTTGAGGTGGGCTTCCGCCTCCCGCTGTGGCCCGAGATGCGCCAGGCCCTCCGGTACTACGGAGTGGTTCCCACGCAACTGAATCCAAACTCGGTCGCGATTCTGGTGGCCTTTATCTGTTATATGCGGACCGAGAGGATCGAGTTCAGCCTTCCAATCTTCCGAAAGCTGTTCACCTTCCGCGCCAAGGGAGGGGTGGTCTTCTTTTCAGGGCAGCTGCTCAAGACCATCGGTCTCGCCAACAAGCACCACCACTGGGGCGAGAGGTTCATCTTTGTTTCCGGCGATTTCGGGAACGTGCCTCTTGCGCCCATTCAATATGAGGACGCCGCTTACAAGCCCCCCTCCTTGGGCTCGCGCGAGAGCGCCCTCCTTGAGTTCTTCAGAACCAAGGACTTTGACGTCCAATTCCTCCGGTGGGACGTCGATTCACTCCTCCCCGTACCTCCGGGCGAAGGTAAGGTCTCGCCTTTGTCCCGCTATTCCCTTCCTTTTTAATGGTTAGAACTAAGTGTCGTTGCTTTCACAGGAGAGCGCGAGATCCCCCTACACCAAACCTTCAACGAGGCTCGCCCTACCGAGAGCCAATCTGTGAAAGAACTGCTGGCTCTCGCAAAGGCCGCAGCTCAAGCTTGCCGGGACGAGCCGGCCTCGCTTCCTTCGACTGGTGCCGGGAAGCGAAAGCCTGGCGCCCCTCTTCCCCCAGCGATCAAGAGGCCCAAGATAACTGACGCTGAGAAGGGTAAAGCCGTTGTGGTGCCGCCCTCCCAACCTCTCGCTGCAGGCCGCTCTTTTGAAGAGATCTTGCAGGTCGTCAGCGAGATCGCAGCTACCAGGGGTGGCGCTGAGGCCCCTGCCGAGAACTCCCCGGCCCCTGGTGGAGCAGATGTCGAGGGATCCGCTGCCGAGACCTCCGGCCAGTCTCCGCCTGGAGAGGTGCCGCGGGGCCACCGCAATTTTGGTCTCGACATGAAGTGCCTGGACACGGAAAACAAGCCGCTTCTTTAGTGGGACCCTGACATCAACAGGGTCTCAATATCGTCTCTTCTGCCTAGCTGGGCGGAGCGAGATGAGGTCACCGGCAAGGCCTTCGCCTTGGGCTACTGCCTCTACAGCCGGGAGAACGCCAACGTCTATGACAGGATGACCACCAGGCTCCTGGCTTATGACTCCACCCGGGCTCTGATGCGCGGGCTGGAGCTTGCGCATATGTGTGCTCGTCGGAGCATCACCATCGACCGCAACTTCCAGGATATGTTCAAGTCTAGGGAGGGCGCGGTGGCTGAGGCGGCTGCCTTGAAGAAGGAGCTAGAAGACGCCAAACAACAGCTGTCTTCGCGCCAGGCGGAAGAGGTAAGCGAGACCTTTCTCGGCACTCGCTCTCGCCACTACAGATTTCAACTTCATTCTTTTCCTCTCATGCTAACCTCTCGCTATACAGGATTTCGCTCAAGCCGCGGCGCTTCGCGCGGAGCTGGCCCAGGTGCGATACGAGAGCGTCCTGTTGAGGGACCAGATCCTGCGCCTGGAGGCGAGTGCGCCCCCTCCACTGGATGAGAGGGTGAAGAGCCGCTATTACTCCGTCTACGATATCGACAAGCTCCTCCAGGCCAACGCGCAAGCTACCGTCAAGCTGACCTTGGAGACGCTGCGAGATGTCGGATGCCTGGATGGGAGGGGCAAGATCATTACCGCTCAACAGCTCGTCCCCTGGCTTTTCGAGCCTGTCCCGAAGCCCCCGGGCGCGCCTGATACCCCGCCATCGGATGTCCCGAAATCCCCTCCCGCGGGTGGCGAGACATCCGGGGAGAGCTCAGGCAAAAGTTCCAGCGGTTGTTCAAGCGGGAGCTCTGAGGGGTACAGCTTGTCTCCCTGAGGCCCCCCCCCTTTCTTTTCCTTTTGTTGTACTGAGCGAGAACGCTCTAGGTCTGTAACTAAATAAAATACATTGTAAATGTTACATTGTAAATGTTTTGTATCGTATTGTCCTTTTTATTACAAATGTGCTTGATACAATTGTTCTGGCCGAGTGCTTCTTAAGCACGCTTCCGCCGAGGCCCTTGGCCTCCCTAGGGTAGTCTCCCTTAGTGATGGATAGGCGGGAACCTGCCGAAAGAGCCCATGGCTTAGACGTTTCGCTTTAGCACTCTGCCGGATATCGTCTGCCGGGAACATTGCTCGTGGGCCCTTCGAGACGAGGCCATCCCCCTTTAGCTTGCGCGAACCGTTCAAAGCTGTCGCATAACGCTTCCCCCCTGTCTGTCCAAGAATATTATTAGGAGCCTTCCCGACGAGAACCTCCTTCAGTGAGATTTTCTTGGCGGGGAACTCCCCGCCGAGATCTATTCTGGCCGAGACCTCTCCTATCTTTACCTCTTTCCATTTCGTGTTCCGGGTGCATTTCCTGCCTTGCTCAAACCAAACCTATCCCCCACAGGCGAGCGTTCGGACCTGCCAGCTAGATGAAAGCCCGCGCAGCGGGTCTACTTGGGGCCGATCCGAGCTCGGGGTGTCGATGAAGTTCTCAGACCAAACCTATTCCCCACAGGCGAGCTTTCGGACCTGCCAGCAAGATGAGAGCCTGCGCAGCGGGTCTACCTGGGGCCGAGCCGAGCTCGGGGTGCCGGTGAAGTTTCATCAAACCAAACCTATCCCCCACAGGCGAGTGTTCGGACCTGTCAGCTAGATGAGAGCCTGCGCAGCGGGTCTACCTGGGGCCGAGCCGAGCTCGGGGTGCCGATGAAGTTTCCTCAAACTAAACCTATCCCCCACAGGCGAGCCTTCGGACCTGCCAGCTAGATGACAGCCTGGGCAGCGGGTCTATCTGGGACCGAGCCAAGCTCGGGGTGTCGATGAAGTTTCCACAAACCAAACCTATCCCCCACAGGCGAGCCTTCGGACCTGCCAGCTAGATGAGAGCCTGCGCAGCGGGTCTACCTGGGGCCGAGCCGAGCTCGGGGTGCCGATGAAGTTTCCAAACCAAACCTATTCCCCACAGGCGAGCCTTCAGACCTGCCAGCTAGATGAGCCTACGCAGCGGGTCTACCTGGGGCCGAGCCGAGCTCGGGGTGCCGATGAAGTTCTCAAACCAAACCTATCCCCCACAGGCGAGCCTTCAGACCTGCCGGCTAGATGACAGCCGAGCTCGGGTTGCCGATGTTAAATTTTCTCAACGTGGTCAGCAAGATAGCCCAAATGCCAAATTAATATCTTCGGAACTACCCAGTTCTCACGTTGAACCAGCGGAACCAAGGAATAGAGGTAACACCCAACAAACAATGGAAGCACAAGCAGGTCTTTTATTCATTCACTTCTTTTACAACGCGAGGCATACATAGCGAGACATGATTTCGCTAGTATAACAGCTGAAAACAGAAAGCACCAAAAAACAAGCCGGGCGGACACCACCGGAGTCCGCCGAGACCGCGAGGTCGCCGAGGTCGTCGAGTCCGCTGAACTCGCCCAAGCTAAGCTGCAATCCGCCGAATAGACACGGAGTCCGCCGAAGCCGCGAGGCCGCGCGGACACACCGTTATTCGCCTCCTGCTGAACCTGAACTGAGGAACACCCCTACCCGCCTGAAGCCGGCGGACAGGTTATTGAAGCTGGCAAAGATGAAACAAAACGGACAAGCCGTAGAGCGACCTCCTGCTGAGTCCGCAGAGACCGCACACTTCCAAGTACTTGACCGAAGTCACAGCCAAATTCCTGGCTCCTTGAAGCTACACGCGCGACCTGCACACAACAAACCGTCAGCCTGAAACAATCCGCGCGGACTGACAAACACAGACCGCAGCACTTCGCTCAACCCAACTGTAACGCCCCGAAACTCAAAGGAGCAAAGGGGGACGTTTTGGGCCAGTTTTGGTTCTGGCTGAAGGCACACGGCCTGGGACACGGGCGTGTCCCAGGGCGTGTCAAGTGTGTGCCGACACTTAGTCGCGAAGTCGTCGAGTTATACTCGACGATTCGTCGAGAAAGGGCACACGGCCTGCGACACGGGCGTGTCGCAGGGCGTGTCGACCCGTGTCGACACTTAGCCGTGAAATCGTCGAGATATACTCGACGATTCGTCGAGAATGGGCACACGGCCCGCGACACGGGCGTGTCGCCGGGCGTGTCGACCCGTGTCGACGATCGTCAAGGTGAAATCGTCGAGATTCACTCGACGATCGTCGAGACAAGGCACACGGCCTAGGACACGGGCGTGTCCAAGGCCGTGTCATCCAATCGTCGAACTGCACGCGACGAAATATCGAGACCTTGTACACGGCCTGGGGCCCAGGCGTGTCAATTTGACACGGGCAAGGACACGGGCGTGTCCTAGAACCCGTGCAGTGCTCGGGTTGAAAATGGGGGAAAATCATGGGGTACACGGCCGGCTACACGGCCGTGTCAGCTAGAACACGGGCGTGTCAGCTCGCACACGGGCGTGTTCGATACCCGTGTGCGGGTTCAGAAGATTTGATTTTGACGGTGAATGCGGCACACGACCCTGGACACGGGCGTGTGCCAGGCCGTGTTCGGTCCAGATTGGGCATTTCAGCCCCGAATCAAAGCCGCTCGTTTTCTTAGGTTGAGATCCAACGGCTGGGTATGGTTCCTGAGAGGATATACACGGGTTTGACTTAGAAAATCCATCACTTTTCTTCACTTATCCTCTTTCTAAACCCTTGGAGAAAGAAGAGCTAAGGCAAGAGGAAGAAGAGCTAGATCCGCCATTGGAGGAGCTTCGGAGCTCCGAATCGCAAGCCGACTCCGGATCCACGGAGGCAACGCAAGTGCGGTGATTTCTATCCGATTACTTTTCGATGGCGCCAAAGAGGAATGCAAGGGTAACGATGCTCACCTTGAGCACTAATAGCTCTCTTTCTTAGCATAGGAAGCCCGCTCTCGCGAGTTTGCGGAGAGTTGGAGGCGTTCCTTCGGGAAGATATGTAAAGTCCCCGTTGTTTAGAGTCCGTATGCGAGAACGGACATAGGCATTTTGGTTGAAGCCTACCCGGACATGTTAGTCCGGATCGGTGATGTTGCATTGCATAAGGTCGGAGAAGACTCCGTGCTATTGGTTGTTTTCGGGTTTTCTACGCGGTAGATTGCAGCAGGGAGCCTTGGGGACTAACCCAAAGGTGCACCCGGAAAACTGGGCGGATACGAGATCTTGCCAACTTGGAGGCCTGAGAGCCAACTCGAACATAACTGAGTTATGTGACTTGCGGTAGAATGGGACTCGGTGAAAGTTTGACCCGCGCAAATGGCTTAAATTGTCGTTGCAAAGTGAGCACAGGTTAGATGGAGCCGTACCCGCTTTATGTCGTCCGGTTAGAGCGACCTAAGGTTACGTGGAACTCGTCGTTGGCATAAATGGGGGTCTTCGGTGGTCAATGGCTTAAATTGACGTGACCAATACCATGAAGACGAATTGCTCATAGGTTTGGCCGTCTTAGTGGCGGTGGTGAGTCCGGAATGTTAATGGCTTTAATTGACGTGACATCGACCGGATCACCGAGAATGTGCCCTGAGTGCACGGGGCGTGTGGCCTTACGAGCCAACGTCTGTGATGTTATGGCTATGGTTTTATATTACTCGCTGATGCTAAGGAAATGCAGGGAAGGAGCATCGCCGCCCCGAGTTGGGGGCGGGATCGTTATAATTTGGTCAGCGTTGCTGACCGTTGCCTTGTTTTGCCACCGTGCGGTGGATTGTTGCTTGCAGGTGCAGCTGGACCAAGCGGTCAATAGCGGGCTAAAGCCCTTTTTGCGAAGCTGGCCCTCGAAGGCCCAAGTAGAAGTGTTTACTGCTTTATTCATGTATGACCGGCCTGCGTGCCGTGGTTTGTAAAACATGTAATTTTCAAGTGAAACACTTTGTAAGGCCTTAAGGCCGATTTTGGGTATTTTTGTATAACATTCCTTTTGGTATTAGTGGACATTCATGCTCCTATGCTGGGTTCTTGTTTACAACTCTTATAAACTGCTTCCGCTAGAATGCTCTGTGTAGGACGTTGAGATTGGTTGGATGGTTTCCATACGTAACCATCCGGTCTGTCTGTGGTATATGGCATCGGGCCCCGGCCGGACCTACTGCTATATACTATGCGACGGATAGGGGGTGTTACAATTTGGTATCAGACTACTGGTTTTGGTCGGACTTAAGCTGAATTCGTGGACGAATTCTTTTTAAGGGGTGGTGAGCACATTGTGTGTGCCATCGTTATAACGGTAAAAGAACCCATGAATGTCCACTTAGGAATGAAAATACTCGTGTTTGAGGAACCTGCGTGTTCCTATAATTGCTGTTCGCAATTTTATTTGGTCGCTTAACGGTGTTTTGTACCACTATAGGTGACCGGAAGTGGTGCTGGACAGCCTGAATGTCCGGTTTCTGAGGAGCATAGTGCACCCAGTGAGGTGTTTGAGCCTCCTCCTTCGTATGAAACCGTTAGAAGGATCGTAGAGGCGGTGTTTACTGTGGCGGGTGCATAGCTAGGAGGAAATGTACAACCCTGCGCCCCTGTTGTGGCTTCAACGCCGGTGGGCGCGATGCAGCAGATGACCTTTGGTAGACCATTGGGGCAGCAGCTGAATATGCATTTAGTGCAGGGAGCGCACACGGTTGAGGAATATTTGCAAGCATTTCTTCTGATAAGTCGCTACCCATGCTTCGAGTTGGATAACGAGCAAACTACAGTCGATAGATTTTATAATGGCCTGCGCGCCGAGTTACGAGTTCTACTGCTAGGACCAAAGTTATTGGGATTCCGAGCCTTGGTGGAATCAGCTAGATCTTTGGAGGCAGATTTGAGGAAGACCCTCCCGATGCCAGCGACCATGGTATCGAATTATACAAACCCCATAAGAGCTGCATCCGGCAGAATGGTGGAGAAGGGGGCTATGGCATCGACTAGCAATGCTAGTTACACATGTTTTGCTTGTGGAAAGAAAGGGCACTTTGCTCGAGACTGTTGGAAAGGTGCTAGGAAGGCCAAGAAAGTTATGTCAGGAGCAGTCAAGGACTCAAATGCAAAGGAGACGACATTCAAAGTGTCGAGCACCTCAAAGTCTGTATATCGAAAATGGTGTAAGAAGCATAGGACTTCGGGTCCAGCTCCTTCTGGTGCTTCTGGGGTGACTACGGGTCGAACCCCGAGCGCATGTTTCACTTGTGGAAAACCGGGGCACCTTGCCCGAGACTGTTGGAGCGGTCGTCCAAAGTCCGAGAAGAAGCATGCTGCCGTGACGACAGGTATGGTTTAAAGATAGTTTTGTCCTAAATACTTGTCGCCCTTGAGCATGTTGGCTTAGAACTACTGGTGCTAAGCCTTGTTATCACTTTACGTTATCTGCAAAAGCACTGTTCGTTTAGGGAGCTTCGCATTCCTTTATTAGGAATTTTATTGTGCCTTGGAGTACCTCCTTCGATGGAAAGAGATAAATTGGATGCGTTATAGTCCAATGATGCTCATTCGGCGAGGGTAGAATTCGTTGCTCTTAGTTTGTGGTTTGGGAATTAGGAGTACGATATGCAAGCGTCGTTACTTCCGTTGGTGGAGTTTGACGTTATATTTGGCATGTACTGGCTCTCGGAGCAGCAAGCCTACATAGACTGTGGTAGCAAGGAGGTCAACTTGGGAGCAAGTCGTGAGACGACCCTTATGAGCTCAAAGAGGTCGAGCAAGGCGATGATGGCCGCTCTTCAGGTGGTGAAGGCGGTTTGTGCTAGTGTAGAGCTGTTCTGTACACTAGTGGAGGTTGTAAAGCCGAAGCCCGCGTTGGATTGTATTTCAGTGGTATCGGAATACCCTGATCTGTTCCCCGCAGATCTTCCTGGAGCCCCGCCTCAGCGGGAGATAGATTTTAAGATCGAGCTAGTGCCAGGTGCAAAGCCTGTGTCACGATCTCCGTATCGGCTAATGCCTAAGGTAATGGCGGAGCTGAAAGCTCAACTGCAAGAGTTGTTGGAGCAAGGTTATGCGCGTCCAAGTCCTTCGCCTTGGAGCGCACCGACCTTCTTTATTAAGAAGAAGGATGGAAGGTTGAGGCTGCGTATTAATTATCGGGAGGTCAACAAGTTGACGGAAAAGAGCAAGTACCCAATCCCAAGGATCGATAATCTTTGTGATCAGTTGGTAAGGTCAACGGCGTACTCTAAATAGATAAGGGAGAGTGATATCCCTAAGATAACGTTCAGTACAGGACACAGGCGCTACGAGGTTACGGTCATGCCATTTGGGCTGACTAATGCGCCGTCAGTATTCATGGATTTTATGAACAAGACGTTCAGGGAGTACTTGGACCATTTCGTGATCGTCTTCATCGACGATATTTTGGTGTACTCGCAAAGTGAGGAAGATCACTTCAAGCATCTTCATTTGGTGTTAGAGACGCTAAGGAGAAATCAGTTGTACGCCAAGTTCTCGAAGTGCGAGTTTTGGCTATCCTCAGTGGCGTTCCTCGGGCATGTAGTTAGTGGAGAGGGTATTGCTGTGGATCCGGCGAAGATTGTTGCGATACGGGAGTGGCCTGAGCTTGCTACGGAAGCAGAAGTCCGGAGCTTTTTGGGGCTTGCCGGCTATTATAGGCGCTTCGTGGAGAACTTCTCGCGGATAGCGTTACCTCTCACTACCTTGACGAGGAAGGAGCATAAGTTCTTTTGGACGCCGGTGTGCGCGCGAGCTTTTGAGAAGTTTTAATGTCGGTTGACTACGACGCCTGTGCTGACTTCGCCAAGTGGAACCGAAGGCAATGAGATTTTAATGATGCGTAGGGCAGCGTTTTGGGTTGTGCGCTACTACAACACGGAAGCGTAATAGCGTATGGACGTGAGTTTTGCCTCGAAGCTATGGAGGCATAATTCTATACGGTGTGAAAGTGGATCTCTATGCCGGTCACAAGAGCGTGAAGCATCTGGTTGATCAGAAGGATCCGAATATACGACAGCATAGATGGATGGAGTTCTTGGGAGACTATACATTCAAGATCCACTACGCGCCTGATAAAGGGAATGCGATTGCTGTCGCGGTGAGTCGCCAAGCCCCAGCTCGAGCCCATTGGCTATCGGTGCAAGATGAGCGATTGGTGCGAGAGTTGGTGGCGTTGGGGATCGTTTGTATGAACAAGCAATCAAGTGCTGAAGCAGTTCATGGTAGAGGCTCTGGATGAGTCAAATTCCCAATTCGTCGTGGAGGACGTATTGCTTTTGATAGACGGTCGTCTGTGCGTCCCAAGCGTGGGCAATTTACGGGTGGAGTTGTTGTACGAGGCACTCCATACCAAGTACTCGATTCACCCGGGGAGCACGAAGATGTACCGCGACGTCAAGAAACTATTTTGGTGGCCGGGTTTAAAGAAGGATGTGGCACTATACGTAGCGAAGTGCCAAACCCGCGCCTTGGTAAAGGCGGAGTGCCAAAAGCCGGGAGGAGTTCTTAAGTCCTTGCCCATTCCGAAATGGAAATTCGACGACATCTCTATGGACTTTGTGCACGGTTTGCCAAGGTCGCAAAAAGGGAAACGACGCCATTTGGGTGGTCGTTGATCGATTAACGAAGGTGTCGCATTTTATTCCGCGTAGGAAGGATGATCCGGTGGAGAAGTTAGCAGCGTTTTATGTGGATAACATAGTACGGCATCATGGTGTGCCCCGCAGCATCGTGAGTGACCGAGATGAGCGGTTCACGTCCAATGATTGGAGGCTGGTGCAACAAATGTTGGGAACAAAGTTGAAATTCAGCACAGCCACCCATCCGCAAACGGATGGGCAGACCGAGAGGGTTAATAGAACCATGGAAGACATGCTCCGCATGTGTGTCTTGGGTTTTGGAAAGCAATGGAAAGACCACCTTTATTTGGTGGAGTTCGCATACAACAACAGCTACCAAGCGAGTATTCAGATGACGCCCTTCGAGGCCCTACATGGTAGCAAATGTCGCACGCCGTTGTCTTGGTTAGAAACGGGTGAGTCAAAGTTGTATAAGCGATCGGAAGTGGAGGATACTACTTCTTTGGTGAGAACGATTCGGGAGAGGTTGCTTAACGCTCAAGACCGGCAAGCAAAGTACTGTAATGCCAAGCACAGGAACGTGGAGTTCGCTGTGGGCGATTATGTATACTTAAAGATCAAGCCGTTCAAGGGTGTCTCGCGGGTGCGACGATTGAAAAAGCTAAGCCCGAGGTACCTTGGACCGCTCGAGGTACTGGAGCAAGTTGGAGAAGCGGCATATAGGTTGAAGCTTTCAGTGGAGCTAAGTGGTTTACACGATGTATTCCACATTTCGGAGCTTCGGAACGCGGTGCAAGAGCCTACGCAAGTGATCGCGGTCGATCAAGTGCCGGTGGATAGTGGGTTAATGACAAAGGTCAAGCCCGTGCGGATTGAGGACTCGGAGGTCAAGCGGCTACGCAATAAAGAGATCAGGATGGTCAAGTTCCGGTGGGACAATTGCGGTCGTGGGGAGCTCTCCTGGGAGCAAGAGCAGACTATGCTTGACGAGTATCCAGAGTTGTTCCGCTCAGGTACAAATGTTGTTTTTGTATATCTTTCCTTTATGTAATTTCGTGGGCGAAATTCTTTTAAGAGGGGGAGAGTTGTAACGCCCCAAAACTCAAAGGAGCAAAGGGGGACGTTTTGGGCCAATTTTGGTTCTGGCTGAAGGCACACGGCCTGGGACACGGGCGTGTCCCAGGGCGTGTCAAGTGTGTGCCGACACTTAGTCGCGAAGTCGTCGAGTTATACTCGACGATTCGTCGAGAAAGGGCACACGGCCTGCGACACGGGCGTGTCGCAGGGCGTGTCGACCCGTGTCGACACTTAGCCGTGAAATCGTCGAGAAATACTCGACGATTCGTCGAGAATGGGCACACGGCCCGCGACACGGGCGTGTCGCCGGGCGTGTCGACCCGTGTCGACGATCGTCAAGGTGAAATCGTCGAGATTCACTCGACGATCGTCGAGACAAGGCACACGGCCTAGGACACGGGCGTGTCCAAGGCCGTGTCATCCAATCGTCGAACTGCACGCGACGAAATATCGAGACCTTGTACACGGCCTGGGGCCCAGGCGTGTCAATTTGACACGGGCAAGGACACGGGCGTGTCCTAGAACCCGTGCAGTGCTCGGGTTGAAAACGGGGGAAAATCATGGGGTACACGGCCGGCTACACGGCCGTGTCAGCTGGAACACGGGCGTGTCAGCTCGCACACGGGCGTGTTCGATACCCGTGTGCGGGTTCAGAAGATTCGATTTTGATGGCGAATGCGGCACACGGCCCTGGACACGGGCGTGTGCCAGGCCGTGTTCGGTCCAGATTGGGCATTTCAGCCCCGAATCAAAGCCGCTCGTTTTCTTAGGTTGAGATCCAACGGCTGGGTATGGTTCCTGAGAGGATATACACGGGTTTGACTTAGAAAATCCATCACTTTTCTTCACTTATCCTCTTTCTAAACCCTTGGAGAAAGAAGAGCTAAGGCAAGAGGAAGAAGAGCTAGATCCGCCATTGGAGGAGCTTCGGAGCTCCGAATCGCAAGCCGACTCCGGATCCACGGAGGCAACGCAAGTGCGGTGATTTCTATCCGATTACTTTTCGATGGCGCCAAAGAGGAACGCAAGGGTAACGATCCTCACCTTGAGCACTAATAGCTCTCTTTCTTAGCATAGGAAGCCCGCTCTCGCGAGTTTGCGGAGAGTTGGAGGCGTTCCTTCAGGAAGATATGTAAAGTCCCCGTTGTTTAGAGTCCGTATGCGAGAACGGACATAGGCATTTTGGTTGAAGCCTACCCGGACATGTTAGTCCGGATCGGTGATGTTGCATTGCATAAGGCCGGAGAAGACTCCGTGCTATTGGTTGTTTTCGGGTTTTCTACGCGGTAGATTGCAGCAGGGAGCCTTGGGGACTAACCTAAAGGTGCACCCGGAAAACTGGGCGGATACGAGATCTTGCCAACTTGGAGGCCTGAGAGCCAACTCGAACATAACTGAGTTATGTGACTTGCGGTAGAATGGGACTCGGTGAAAGTTTGACCCGCGCAAATGGCTTAAATTGTCGTTGCGAAGTGAGCACGGGTTAGATGGAGCCGTACCTGCTTTATGTCGTCCGGTTAGAGCGACCTAAGGTTACGTGGAACTCGTCGTTGGCATAAATGGGGGTCTTCGGTGGTCAATGGCTTAAATTGACGTGACCAATACCATGAAGATGAATTGCTCATAGGTTTGGCCGTCTTAGTGGCGGTGGTGAGTCCGGAATGTTAATGGCTTTACTTGACGTGACATCGACCGGATCACCGAGAATGTGCCCTGAGTGCACGGGGCGTGTGGCCTTACGAGCCAACGTCTGTGATGTTATGGCTATGGTTTTATATTACTCGCTGATGCTAAGGAAATGCAGGGAAGGAGCATCGCCGCCCCGAGTTGGGGGCGGGATCGTTATAATTTGGTCAGCGTTGCTGACCGTTGCCTTGTTTTGCCACCGTGCGGTGGATTGTTGCTTGCAGGTGCAGCTGGACCAAGCGGTCAATAGCGGGCTAAAGCCCTTTTTGCGAAGCTGGCCCTCGAAGGCCCAAGTAGAAGTGTTTACTGCTTTATTCATGTATGACCGGCCTGCGTGCCGTGGTTTGTAAAACATGTAATTTTCAAGTGAAACACTTTGTAAGGCCTTAAGGACGATTTTGGGTATTTTTGTATAACATTCCTTTTGGTATTAGTGGACATTCATGCTCCTATGCTGGGTTCTTGTTTACAACTCTTATAAACTGCTTCCGCTAGAATGCTCTGTGTAGGACGTTGAGATTGGTTGGATGGTTTCCATACGTAACCACCCGGTCTGTCTGTGGTATATGGCGTCGGGCCCCAGCCGGACCTACTGCTATATACTATGCGACGGATAGGGGGTGTTACACCAACTTACTGTTCACTATAGTTACTTAGGTTATGCCAGGGGGTCCTATTTATAGGCAAGGTGAGGAGTGTGGTCACCGCCCAGGAGATAGCGACACCACCCCAGCCCGCGCGATAGCAAAAACACTGTCCGCTGAGTCCGCAAGGACTTAGCCGGATACCAAGACAAACCGCCAGGAGCAAGGCAAACATTGGCGAACCCTCTCCAGTCCGCCCAAGCTATGCGGACAAGGCATCAGCCCGCAAAGCTCCAACCACTGCAAGACAACAACCCCCTTCAATGGCAGTCCGCACCAACCCGGGGCAGTCCACAAGACTCATATCTCAATCCGCCACAAGTCCATGACCAAAGGAAGACAGCAACAATCTGCCCGGTCACAGCGGACTTGGAGGATACCGCGGACACCATGGCCTTGGCACAAAGTGTGACCAAGTCCAAAACCATCAAGGGACAATGCGAGCATGGCGGACACAAACTCCCGTCCGCCAAACACCCTAGCACAGACCGCCATGAGTCCGCGAGCTCCTCGCACTTCTGTCCAACGCAGCAGCCAACCCCGGACTCCAAACCCAGTCCGCCAATCGATCTCCACAGCAAATCGCCTGCTGTGCCACCAGAGCTCGACAAGGCCTCAGCCAAGCTCCAAGCCTAGTCCGCAACAGCCCATACCGCGGACACTCCAGTCCGCAAGCTTCCCGCGGACATGAGCCAACCCGCCTATCAGCACAAGCTTGCACCCGCGGCCACTGAGCAATGCACCAGTCCGCAGGCCTCCATCCGCTCAGGCCGCTCCTTGGCAAAACCAAACAGCAAACACCCTATCAGCAGAAATCAGGCCGCATAGTCCGCAGACTCCATGCAACAAGCCGCTCAGAAGACAGCCGGATTTCCACTAGACCTTCCACCAGGCCGCACATCTCAGTCTGCCCAGTCCGCCTAGTCCGCCAAAGCTGTCCGCCCCAGGCCGCCCGGCCTGTTCCGTCACCAACTTCCACTTCACAAATTTCAACACTCCCCCTTGAAGTGGGAAGTGGTGACCAAGCCTAGCAAGCTGCGCAAGCGTTCAAAGGGCCCCTTCGACAGTGGCTTCGTGAGGATGTCTGCAAGATTATCTTCACTCCGAACATGCCCGACTAGCAGAGACCCCTCCAACACCTTCTCCCTGATGAAGTGGTGATCAATCTCTATATGCTTGGTCCTGGCGTGACATACTGGATTGTTAACCAGTTTGAGAGCACTCTCATTGTCACCCCGGAGTAAAGTAGGCCCTTGCACTTCTTCATGAACATCCTCTATAAGCCTCCTCAACCAAACGGCTTCCCGAGCAGCCAAGGCCGAAGCCTTATACTCCGCCTCCGTGGTTGAAACCGACACCGAGTCCTGCTTCTTGCTACACCACGAGATGCTAGCTGAACCGCAAGTGAACACATAACTTGAAGTAGACCTTCAATCATCCGAATCACCGCCATAGTCAGCATCCGTGTACCCGAGCAACGCAACCTCCGCGTCCCTTCTATAGAGGAGTCCCATGTCAGAAGAAGCCTTGACATACTTCAGAATTCCCTTCGCCGCCACTAGATGAGATTGCCTTGATTCAGCCATATACCGACTTACTCGGCCAACAGCATAAGCGATATCCGGCCTTGTAATCGTCAGATAAATCAAGCTCCCAACAAGAGCCCTGAAAACCAAGGGATCATGAATAACCCTTCCCTCATCTCGTCGAAGCTTCAGCCCAGATTCTAGTGGAGTAGAGCACTTCTTCCCTTCGCCCATGCCGAACCGCTTCACAATGCGATCAGCATACCCTTTCTGGCTAATGAGAACCCCGCACTCCTTCCTCTCCACTTCCAGACCAAGAAAGTGATGCAACTCTCCCAAGTCTTTCATCTCGAAGCGTATAGTAAGCTCAGCCCTGAGCCTTGCTACTTCCTCCTCCGAGTTCCCTGTGATGATCATGTCATCCACATACAGCAGGACCAAGACTCGTAGCTCTCCCTTCTTCTTGACGAACAAGCTTGAATCCGAGTTAGAAGCAAGGTATCCACAGAATTGCAAGTACTCTGCAATCTTCCCATACCACGCTCTAGGAGCTTGCTTCAACCCATAGAGAGCCTTCCTGAGTTTGCAGACATAGTCCGGATGCTTCTCAGAGACAAAACCAATCGGCTGATCCATGAAGATGTCCTTGTCAATCTCTCCGTAAAGAAAGGCATTCTTCACATCGAGTTGCCACAACCTCCATCCCTTGCTAGCAGCCAATGCGATCACCACTCTTACAGAAGTCATCTTCGCAACTGGACTGAATGTCTCCTCATAGTCTTCTCCATACTGCTGTGAGAATCCTCTAGCGACCAGGCGAGCCTTGAACCGATCAATGCTCCCATCAGCCTTCTTCTTCAACTTATACACCCACTTGCAAGTAACCGGAGTAACGCCATCAACCTTGGGCACAAGGTCCCAGGTTTCATTCTTCTTCAGAGCATCAATCTCTTCCTTCATGGCATCATCCCACTCCTTTACTCCAGTGGCCTCGTTGAAGTTTGCAGGCTCTCGCTCATCCAGAGGACCTGCAAAGAAGCAGGAGACAAAGCTCACTGCATTCCCATCACAGTACCGAGCCGGTGGCTTAACCACCCTCTTCGATCTCCGAAGACATGGCTCCTTGCTCACGGCTTTCGTTTCTTCTTCGGGCTCCACTCCTACCTGGGGCAAGCATTGAGCAATGCTCCCCCTGCTTCCTGAGCCAGAAGGCTGAGCCTCGGAGTTCGAAGCAACAGGAGCTGCTGGTGAAACAGCAAGCTCCTCTTCCAAGCCTTCAGCAGCCTCCACTGGTGCTTCATCAACCTTGCTACTTCCGGTTAGCTCCACCGAGCCACCTCCATATGACGTCAGCTCGTCAAAGACAACGTCTCTTGACACCACGAACTTCTTCGTCACAGGGTCCATGCATTTCCATCCCTTCTTCCGCTCATCATAGCCTACAAAGACAAGTTTCCTTGCCTTCGCATCCAGCTTTGTCCGTGAAGCATCCGGGACATGCACGTAGCAAGTTGAACCGAACACCCGAAGATGTCCCACACTCGGCTTCTCCTTCAGCAACAGCTCAATAGGAGTCTTCATGTTGATAGGGCTGAGTGCCATCCGGTTGATAACATAAGCAGCACAAGACATTCCCTCCGCCCAAGAGGACCTTGGGATATCTTTCGCATGAAGCCAGCATTTGCAGGTCTCCGTCAGATGACGGATCTTCCGCTCTGCTACCCCATTTTGTTGTGGAGTGTGAGCACAAGTAAGCTCCTGTTGGATCCCGTGCTTCCTGCAGAAGTTAGAAAACTCGGAGGAGACAAACTCCCCCCCCGTTATCAGTTCTAAGCTTCTTAATCCGCAAGCCAAGCCGGCCTTCTACCAACTCCTTAAACTCCACAAACAAATGGAAGGCTTCCGACTTCTCCTTTAAGAAGTACACCCAAGTATACCTTGAGTAGTCATCAACCAAGACAAGCATGTATCTGCTTCCGCCAAGGCTGGCAGTAACCGTTGGTCCCATCAGGTCGCCATGAATATACTCCAGTGGCTTCTTGCTCCTTGTTTGTGATTTATCAAACGGAAGGCGATGTGCCTTACCGTATTGACAGCCCGCACAAACATGCCCATCACCAAAGGAGGACAACTTTGGCAACCCCCTCACCAAACTTCTACTCGCCATTGCCTTCAGCTTGTCCATGCCAACATGCCCCAGCCTCTCATGCCAGATAGCAGCGCTATCATTGGCCCTCATTCTATCAACATAAGCACTGGTGGAAAGAACAAATAAGTTCTTCACTCTCCTCCCAACATGAGCAACATCAGCCTTTACCGCTGATACGTTGCGAAGGAACCTCACGTCTGTTGGCCCAAACAGAACGTGATACCCAGCGTCCACCGCATTGGTCACCGAGAAGAGGTTTTTCTTCATGCCCGGCACGTGATACACACTCCTTAACGTGAGTGGCCCCTGATCACTACCCAATGACACGACCCCCTCTTTTTCTACTGCATAAACAGTATTATCAGCAGTGATAATAGCTTCATTACCTGAGTAAGCCTGCATGGAGGTGAACTTCGATTTGTCTCCGGTGAGGTGATGACCACACCCGGAGTCCACGATCCACTCGCTGTTGAAGTCCTCAGCAGACAAGGCCCGGACACAAGTGCCCGTCATGAAAGCTCCGCCACATTCTACTTATTCACTTCTCGAGCAAGCTTCCTCCTTTCCCGCAGCATGCCCAGGCTGTAGTTTGACCTTGCAGTCCCGCTTGAAGTGCCCTCGCTGATGACACCGGTAGCACTTCAGATTCTTCTTCCAGTCCTTAGGAGCATTGCTCCTCTCCGGCGGATATGAACTTGAAGTCTCCTTCTCAACAGCGGCCTGCACCTTCTTCTTCTTCTTCCCTTCCCATCCTTTCTTCTTGCCTGAGAAGAGAGCTTCGCTGCCTTCCTGATTCAGGTTCACTCCAGCCATCTGCCTTGCTAAGATCTCCTGCGAGGCAAGCAGATTCTCCAGCTCCAGCAATGACGGCTGAGTAGCCCACCCTTGAACAGATGTAACAAAGGCCACATACTCCTTCCGCAAGCCGCGGATAATGTGCCTTTTCATCTTTGCCTCAGAGATAGGCTCATCAGGATCCAGTGCCGACAGCTCAGCACACAAGCTCTTCATCTTTAAGAAGTACTTGGAGATGGAAAGGTCTCCCTGAGTTGCCCTGGCCAACTCATTCTCCAGGAACTGAAGCCGCGCCACATTCTTCCTATTGAACAACTCATCAATGGTTGTCCAAATATCAACAGCCGACTCACATCCAATGATGTGATCAAACAGTTCTGGAGACACAGCTCTCTTCAGAACGAACTCCACCTTAGCATTTGTTCTTCTCCAGAGCCTAACCTGCTCAGCAGTACCGAAAGCAGCAGTGACTTCCTGTCTGTCGTCACCATCGACGACTTCCCAAAGCTCCTCGCCAAGAAGATAACTCTTCATGCACGACTTCCACTTCTTGAAGTTAGTCAGCGTTAAGAGTTCAATGCCCAGACCCCTTGCAAAACTCCCTTCCATTGCAACACCTGTTGACAACCTTTCAGCAGCTCCGAGCAACAACACAGGTTGATCACCACTCAATCACTGAGTAACAACACTGGCTGACTTCCGCTCACGCAGCTGAACCTCAGAAACCTGGCTCTGATACCATGCTAAATTTTCTCAACGTGGTCAGCAAGATAGCCCAAACGCCAAATTAATATCTTCGGAACTACCCAGTTCTCACGTTGAACCAGCGGAACCAAGGAATAGAGGTAACACCCAACAAACAATGGAAGCACAAGCAGGTCTTTTATTCATTCACTTCTTTTACAACGCGAGGCATACATAACGAGACATGATTTCGCTAGTATAACAGCTGAAAACAGAAAGCATCAAAAAACAAGTCGGGCGGACAACACCGGAGTCCGCCGAGACCGCGAGGTCGCCGAGGTCGCCGAGTTCGCTGAACTCGCCCAAGCTAAGCTACAATCCGCCGAATAGACACGGAGTCCGCCGAAGCCGTGAGGCCGTGCGGACATACCGTTATTCGCCTCCTGCTGAACCTGAACTGAGGAACACCCCTACCCGCCTGAAGCCGGCGGACAGGTTATTGAAGCTGGCAAAGATGAAACAGAACTGACAAGCCGCATAGTGACCTCCTGCTGAGTCCGCAGAGACCGCACACTTCCAAGTACTTGACCGAAGTCATAGCCAAACTCCTGGCTCCTTGAAGCTACCCGCGCGACCTGCACAAAGCAAACCGTCAGCCTGAAACAATCCGCGCGGACTGACAAACACAGACCGCAGCACTTCGCTCAACCCAACTTACTGTTCACTCTAGTTACTTAGGTTATGCCAGGGGGGTCCTATTTATAGGCAAGGTGAGGAGTGTGGTCACCGCCCAGGAGATAGCGACACCACCCCAGCCCGTGCGATAGCAAAAACACCGTCCGCTGAGTCCGCAAGGACTTAGCCGGATACCAAGGCAAACCGCCAGGAGCAAGGCAAACATTGGCGAACCCTCTCCAGTCCGCCCAAGCTATGCGGACAAGGCATCAGCCTGCAAAGCTCCAACCACTGCAAGACAGCAACCCCCTTCAATGGCAGTCCGCACCAACCCGAGGCAGTCCGCAAGACTCACACCTCAATCCTCCACAAGTCCACGACCAAAGGAAGACAACAACAGTCTGCCCGGTCACAGCGGACTTGGCGGATACCGCGGACACCATGGCCTTGGCACAAAGTGTGACCAAGTCCAAAACCATCAAGGGCCAATGCGAGCATGGCAGACACAAACTCCCGTCCGCCAAACACCCTAGCACAGACCGCCATGAGTCCGCGAGCTCCTCGCACTTCTGTCCAACGCAGCAGCCAACCCCGGACTCCAAACCCAGTCCGCCAATCGATCTCCACAGCAAATCGCCTGTTGTGCCACCAGAGCTTGACAAGGCCTCAGCCAAGCTCCAAGCCTAGTCCGCAACAGCCCATACCGCGGACACTCCAGTCCGCAAGCTTCCCGCGGACATGAGCCAACCCGCCTATCAGCACAAGCTTGCACCCGCGGCCACTGAGCAATACACCAGTCCGCAGGCCTCCATCCGCTCAGGCCGCTCCTTGGCAAAGCCAAACAGCAAACACCCTATCCGCAGAAACCAGGCCGCATAGTTCGCGGACTCCATGCAACAAGCCGCTCAGAAGACAGCCGGCTTTCCACTAGACCTTCCACCAGGCCGCACATCTCAGTCCGCCCAGTCCACCTAGTTCGCCAAAGCTATCTGCCCCAGGCCGCCCGGCCTGTCCCGTCACCCACTTCCACTTCACAAATTTCAACAGCCGATGAAGTTTCCAAACCAAACCTATCCCCCATAGGTGAGCCTTCGGACCTGCCAGCTAGATGAGAGCATGCGCAGCAGGACTACCTGGGGCCGAGCCGAGCTCGGGGTGCCGATGAAGTTTCCTCAAACCAAACCTATCCCCCACAGGCGAGCCTTCGGACCTGCCAGCTAGATGAGAGCCTGTGCAGCGGGTCTACCTGGGGCCGAGCCGAGCTCGGGGTGTCGATGAAGTTTCCACAAACCAAACCTATCCCCCATAGGCGAACCTTTGGACCTGCCAGCTAGATGAGAGCCTACGCAACGGGTCTACCTGAGGCCGAGCCGAGCTCGGGGTGCCGATGAAGTTTCCTCAAACCAAACCTATCCCCCACAGGCGAGCCTTCAGACCTGCCAGCTAGATGAGAGCCTGCGCAGTGGGTCTACCTGGGGCCGAGCCGAGCTCGGGGTATTATAAAACACATAATCACATCATATTATAAAAAATTTCACAATAGTACAGAGAAAATCAAGTCAACTGATGCAGTATAATAAGTTTAATTTTGAGATACATAATTACATCCTTCCCATTTCATGGGTAGAAGCGTTTCAGGTCATCACCGCTCCAGGTATGGCTTAAGGCTCTCCCATCCACATCCTGGAGGTAGTAACCTCCTGTTCCAAGGGCTTCCTTCACTATGTACGGTCCTTCCCAGTTCGGGTTGAGCTTGCCCACGAGAGCCGACCTTCCTGCCGCGTCAACCTTTCTCAGCACCAGATCTCCTTCGGTAAACTGCTTGACCCTGACATGCTTATCAAAATACTTGGTCATCCGCCGCTTGATCTCTTCTTGCCTGATAGCTGCCACGTCCTGCAGTTCTTCCACCATATCTAGCGAGAGGCGTTGCCCCTCTTCATTCTCCAACCTCCAAGTCCCATCTCCTTCGCCCGCGGCTGCGACCCGTGGGGACCGAACCTCAAACTCCACTGGTAGGACTGCCTCACACCCATGAGAAAGCTTGAAGGGGGTCTCACCGGTGGCCGTGTTCGGGGTCGTTCGCAAGGCCCATAGGACCGAGGGGAGCTGCTCCACCCAATTTCCATTTAAGTTCTCCACCTTCTTTTTGAGCAGGTTTACAATGATTTTGTTTGCCGCTTCCACCTGGTCGTTGCTCCGGGGGTGGTGGACAGAGGCAAATCTGAGGTCTATCCTCAACTGGGCGCAGAAGCTGATGAATTCTTCACTGGCAAACTGGGGGGCCGTTATCTGTCACTATTGCTTGAGGCGGCCCATGTCTGCATATGATCTCCCCCCAAATGAAGTTCCTTATGACTTGTGAGGTGACCTTGGCTAAGGACTTAACCTCCAGCCACTTTGAGAAATAATCGACCATGACCAAGAGGAACCTCCTCTGTCCACTGGCCGGAGGGAAAGGTCCAACTAAATCCATCCCCCAGATGGCGAATTGCCACGGTGCCGTGATGCTTCGGAGTCTTTGAGCCGCCAAGAGCTGAAGGGGGGCGCACAGCTGACACTTTTGACATCTCTTTGCAAACTCTGCGGTATCCTTTCTTAGGGTGAGCCAAAAGTACCCCTGCTTGACCACCCTTGCCTCCAACATCCTCCCTCCAGAATGACTGCCGCACTCGCCCGAGTGTACCTCTCCCAAGATCCTTGGGATCTCTTCTTCGGTCACACATCTAGCTAGGAGCCCTGACAACATCTTACGATGCAGGCCCCCTTCTATCATCAGGTAGTGAGCTGCCTTGCGCCTGAAGCTTTTCCTGTCCTTGATCCCCTCAGGAAGTTCACCGGTGGTTAGGAAGGTCACCAATGGGTCCACCCACGAGAGTCGCCGATCCACCACCATCAACTCTCCTTCCTCGATGGCCGGTCGAAATAGCTCCGTCAAGGTCCCTCCTCCTCGAGGTCCAAACTTAGCCAATCGATCGGCAGCTATACTTTCTTCCCTTGGAACGTGTTGGATTGAGAATGACCAGAACCCACCGATGATCGCCCTTACCTTGGAGAGGTATTTTATGAGGGTAGGCTCCCGAGCTTTAAACTCTCCCCGGATCTGTGACGCTACTACCTTTGAATCAGTGAAGGCCTCCACATCCTGAATCTCAAGCTCCTTTGTCAAGCGAAGGCCGGCGATCACGGCCTCATACTCCGCTTGATTGTTGGTTACTAGAAAATGGTAAGTCACCGCCTGCTCTATCGCGACTCCCTAGGGGCTGATCAGCACCACTCCTCCCCCGAGGGAATGTTTTCCCGAGGCCCCATCGACCATCATCTTCCACGCTTCTCGTGGCTGCTGCTCTCCCTCCTCATCTTCAACAACATAATCTACCAGGAAGTCAGCCACCGCTTGCGCCTTGATGGAGAGTCTTAGAACGAATGAGATGTCGAACTCGCTTAGCTCAATAGACCACTTAGCAAGTCTCCCCGAGTGCTCTACTCCTTCGAAGATCTTGCAAAGAGGATGGTCGGTCACCACCCTAATCGAATGTGCTTGAAAGTACGGTCGGAGTTTCCTTGCAGAGATGACCAAGGCGTAAGCTAGCTTTTCGAGGATGGGGTAGCGGAGCTCTACTTTCTTCAATATTCGGCTGACGTAGTAGATGGACAGTTGCTTCTTTCCTTCTTCCCTTACTAGGATGGAGCTCACTGCCTCCGCTCCTACTCCAAGGTACAAGGTCAGGTCCTCCCCTTATTTTGGGCTCTGAAGCAGACGAGCCTGAGAGAGCTGTCTCTTCAGCCCTTGGAAGGCTTCTTCACACTCAGCGGTCCACTCAAACCTTTGATTCCCTCTCAGCACCTTGAAGAATGAAGAACACTTGTCTCCTGACCTGGAGAGGAACCTGCTCAGCCCAGGCAGCTTGCCTGTCAAGTGCTGGACCTCCTTGGCATCGCGAGGTGATTCCAAATACAAGATGACCTTTACCTTGTCCGGGTTAGGCTCCACCCCAGCCGGAGTCAAGAGGTGCCCAAGGAACTTCCCGCGGCTGGCCCCAAAGACACACTTCAAGGGGTTCAGCCTCATCTTGTATCCCCGCAGGGTGGCGAACGTCTCTTCTAGATCTTTTAGGTGCGAATCCACGCACTTGCTTTTGATCATTAGGTCGTCGACATAGACCTCCAAATTTCTTCCCCTCTGATCTCGGAAGACCCGATCCATCATGCGTTGGTAGGTAGCCCCTGCGTTCTTCAGCCCAAAGGGCATCATTTTGTAACTGAAGCACCCCTCCCTCGTGATGAAGGAAACGTCCTTGACATCGGGAGGGTGCATCCGGATCTGGTGATAACCTAAAAAAGCATCCAAAAAGCTCATGATAGAAAAACCGACGGCTGAATCAACCAGCGCGTCGATCCGAGGCAGGGGGTAGCAATCCTTAGGGCACGATTTATTTAACAAAGAAAAGTCAATACACATTCTCCATTTACCACCCCTTTTTTAACCATTACCACATTGGAGATCCAGCCTGGATACTGGATCTCTGAGATGAAGTCGGCCTCCAGGAGCTTCCTGACCTCTTCGCGGATGGGCTCCTCCATCTTGGTGGAGATGGCTCTCATCTTTTGGCGTATGGGGCGAGTGCGAGGGTCCAGGTTCAGGCAATGACAGGCTACGTCCGCGTCGATGCCCGACATGTCTGCCGCGCTCCAAGCGAAGATGTCGATGTTGCTTTGAATGCAGGCCCGCACTCGCTCCCCGGCCTCGGGACTCAAACCCTCGCTGACCCGCACCCTATGCACCTGCCCTGCGCTGGCAAAGACCTCCATCTCCACCACTTCTTCGGCCAGTTCCAGCCGTGACTACTCCCAGCAGACCCTTGATTCTTCCTCCAGCTCCAGCTCTTCCCTTCCTACCTCCTCCTCGATCTCCATTGCCTCCTCCGGCCCCTCCTGCTGCTGCTCGACTTCCACGTCCCTCTAGGCCTCTTCCTCAGCTCCTCCTGCTTCTTGCTCTTCTACCTCCATCACCCCTTCCGGGCTCTCCTGCTCCTCGTCCCCCTGGACCTCCTGCACATCTCCTCCCTGCTGCTCCTCAATCTCCTCTCCTCCGACTTATTCTTCAGCTACCTCTCTCGCCTCCTCTAGGCTCGTCTCCTCTCCTCCGACAACCTCTTCATGTGCCGCCATCACCATTTCCAACTCCTCTGCCTCTGCCATCCATAATATGGTATTGACTGCCGTAACGTAGCACTGTCTCGCCACCTTCGGGTCCCCTCTTAACCTGACCTGCACCCCTCCATTGTTGAACTTGAGGCACTGATGAAATGAGGAGGGGACGCATCAAAAGGCACTGATGAGGGGGCACCAAAGATGGAGTTATAGCTGCTTGGGGCGTCCACGATCACGAATCTGCAGTTCCGTGACACGCCCCCCCCCCAACTTCACGTGCAGCCCTACTCCCCCTTCTACTTCCTTCCTCTCTCCGGAGAACCTGAACAGCGGTCCATATGAAGCCAAGATCCTTTTCCATTCAACCCTCATCTCATCGAAGGCCTTCTTGAAGATGATATTCACCGAGCTCCCGTTGTCTACTAGTATCCTTGAGACCGTGAAATTCTCCACCGCCGTCTGGATCACTAGGGCGTCACAGAACGGATCTTCGTAGTCCGGCATGTCCGCTGACGAGAAGGTGATTGTTTCTTCCGGTGGGGGAGCCTGGGAGGTAGAGGCGACCCCCCTTCGGTACATGGTTTGCAAGCTCCCCTTGCGGGTTGCCTCAATCCCCACTCCTCCATGAATCACCCAGATTCCTCCCCGGGTCCCCACGTCTGCCCGGTCTTCACACCTATCTTCCACCTCCCCCTGCTGTACTTCTATGATCCTAACCGGAGGATCCTGCCTCCCTGCTCCTCTTGCTTCCCTCATTTCTAAGAACTCTGGGCAGGTGGCTGTTGCGTGACCTTCCTCCTGATGGAAGTCTCAAAAGAGCAACGCCACCCTACCCCTTCTTCCTTCTTCTCCTCCACTTTCCCAGCTCCTCGAACTCCTCTCCTCGATCCTCTTCCTCTGCCTACCTCCATGGCCTCTTGTGGCGGCGGGACTCGACCCCTTGAATCCTGCCTTCATGCCTGTTGGTCAAACCTCCTGGGTTCCCGTAGATTATCTCTCCCCTGGTAGCCTCCTCCTTGGCCCTGGGGGCGAACCTCCTGGGGCCTCCAACCCAACCGGTTGTTCGGCTCCTGGGCCCCCCATCCCTGCTGCTGCCCCTGCCTTCGGGGCTCTTCCCTCCTCCTTTCTTCTCTCTGCTCCCTCTGCTCCCTTGTCTCCTTCTGCCTTCCCGCTGCAGGTTCCTTCACATCATCCTCCGCCAGCCTGGCCAACTTCCTGGCGAATGCTGGGTTTGCTCTCTCGAAGTCTATCTCCATTGCCGCCCTCTCCATGAGATCCTCAAAGGAGAGGGGGGGCAATCTCTTCAACTCCATACTGAAGAATCCTGGCCTCAGCCCCAGGGTAAAGGCGAGCATCAACGCGTACCCTGGGACCTCCTGGACCAGGAGGATCTGTTCCTGAAACCGGTCGACATAGTGACCCAGTGTCTCATCCGGCTTCTGCCTCACCGCAAACAGGCACTCCGCCTCCTTCTTCCTCTTCTTCGACGTTGAGAACCTCAATAGGAAACTTCTTCGCAGATCTTCAAAGCAGTAGATCGACCTTGCTGGCAACTGGTGGAACCAGTCCCGAACCTTCTCCTTCAACGTGATGACAAATAACCAGCACTTGAAGGCATCCGTCATCTGCCTTATTGAAACGACATCTTCAAACCACTGCACGTGTTGTACAGGGTCATCCTTTCCCGAGTAGTAGGACATATCAGGCTCCCGGAACCCCTCCGGTACCGGAGCTGAGATGATGAGCTCGCTGAATGGGCTCTCGCCTCCTGCCTGACGAGATGACACGTCCCGCGGCCTCGGCTTTCTGGCCCGATCCGCGAGACCGTGCCCAGGGAAGAGCTCTCGCACTGCCGCCTCCCTCTCGCCCAGATCTGTCAAAGCCTCCTTGCCCGGGCGCTGGCTTGGGAAGAGCTCCCGCGCCGCCACGTCCCTTTCGCCAGCCTCCGCCGGGACCTCCTTCCCCGGGCGCTGTCCAGGGGCGTTCTCGCCCAAGAGCGGGACCTCAACTATCGAAACCTGAGGGGTGGCCCACTCGCTACCCAGAGCCTCAGCAGGGAGGTCCCACCTTACACCCTGAAGATCTCTGAGAGCTTCCCCTCCAAAGCCAAAAACTGGGCTAGGAGCTCCTCAGAAAGCACTGGAAGTTGGAAGATTATGAAAGCTCTCTTTCCAAAGAGCCCTTATAGGTCTATTTATAGCCTTTGCTGACCTGAGATTACTGAAATGTCCTTGGTTGATCTTCCAATAGCCAAATCCTGCGGTTTATCCTGAGGGTATAGGGGTAATTTCGCCTGAGGGTCATTAGGTCATTTTACCCAAGGCCCTGAGCCCCACTCGGCGAGAGCTCTGAGTCGAGAGCCTTCTGTCCAGAGCTCGGCGCAAGCGTTCTCGCCTGCTTATAGGCGAGAGCTCCTTTGAGATTGGAGCTTGGCGCAAGCGTTCCCGTGTTGGCTGCGTTCAACGATCTTGGCCTGTTGATTTCCGTTCGACGATTTGGCTGCGCCCGACGATCTGGGTTCGACGATCGTCGAGCGCAGGGCGCTTTGTAGGCGAGGGAGCTTGGCTCTAGCGCAAGCGTTCCCGCCTACTTGGGCGAGATCTTCTTTAGGGCGAGAACTCCTCTGGCTAGCCTAATTGTGACTGTTGGTGCCTCGTGATCTGACTCAGTGAATATTAGGTTGTACAATAATTATGAATTTTTGTCCGATCAAATATTGGCACCACTTATTAGTGTTGTCGTAACTGCATATAAGTCTCTTATATATATGGACTTGCGTTGCATTAAAGGTGTCAGTTTCTTCCTGAAGCATGCCATAATTGTTTTTGCATTAACATCTCGCCAATCCCGGTTCTTGAAGCATCTACTTCTATTATAAATGCCTCGTTAAAGTTTGGGAGAGAGAATTGGGTATGAAAGTAAATTTCCCTTTAATTTTTCAAAAGCCTTTTTAGTTCTATTATTCCAGGAAAAGTAATTTTTCTTAAGTTCGTTAACGGGTGAGCAATTTTAGCACAATCTCTTACAAATTTTCGCTAGTAGCCAGTTGTCCCCAATAATGCTCTTACCCCTTTCTGATTATGGGCTTCTGGGAATTTCTCAATAGCTTCAATATTGATTTGGTTTGGAAAAACTTTACCGTAACTTATAGTCTAACCTAAGAAGTCAATTTATGTTGATAAAAATTGGCATTTGGTTTATTTAATAAATATCCGATTATTTTTGAAAATTTTCAAAAATTTTTTCAAATGCTCTATATGCTCCTTGTGAGACGGACTGAAAATTAAAATGTCATTAAAAATACTACTACAAGTTTTCTCAAAAATTTCAGGAATAGGGTAATCATTAAGGCTTGGAATGTAGATGGAGTATTAGTTAAGCTGAACGACATTACTAGAAATGCATAATGTCCCTAATGCATTTGAAACGCAGTCTTATGAATGTCCTTATCAGCCATCCTGATTTGATGTTATCCTGACTGTAGATCTATTTTGGAAAAAATCTGAGCATTGTATAATATTCGTCCAGTAGCTCCTCTATGGACGGGATTGGAAATTTATCTTTAATATTTATCTTTTTAAGCGCTCTATAATCAACACAAACCCTCCCCTATCATCTTTTTTCTTCACTAACAAAACTGGAGAGCTAAAAGCCGAAGTGCTAGGTCTTATTTGACCACTCTCAAGCATTTCCCTCACTAATCTCTCAATTTCATTCTTTTTAATAATATGGGTATCGAAAGGGCCGTATGTTGGGTACTGTGGTGTCTGGGATTAATTCTATTTTATGATCAATGCTTCATGGTGGTGGAATGGCGGTTGGTTCCTCAAATAAGTCTGAATACAGAGATAGAAACTTGGATATCGTCTCTGGCAGTTTTGGGTTAGTGGTTTCAATTTTTGTGGGTAATAGTGTTTCTTTAGTCAATAGTAGGCAAAGAGTAGAAGGTTTTAGTGCCACCATCCGCATTAACTGCGATGATTGTTGAAATTTGTGAAGTGGAAGTGGTTGACGGGACAGGCCGGGCGGCCTGGGCGGACAGCTTTGGCGGACTAGGCGGACTGGGCGGACTGTGATGTGCGGCCTGGTGGAAGGTCTAGTGAAAAGCCGGCTGTCTTCTGAGCGGGCTGTTTGCATGGAGTCTACGGACTATGCGGCCTGGTATCTGCGGATTAGGTGTTTGCTGATTGGTTTTGCCAAGGAGTGGCCTGAGCGGATAGAGGCTTGCGGACTGGTGCATTGCTCAGTGGCCATGGTGCAAGCTTGTGTTGATAGGCGGTTTGGCTCGTGTCCGCGGGAAGCTTGCGGACTGGCGTGTCCGCAGTAAGGGCTGTTGCGGACTGGGCTTAGAGCTTGGCTGAGGCCTTGTCGAGCTCTGGTGGTACAGCAGGTGCTTTGCTGTGGAGGTCGTTGGCGGACTGGTTTTGGAGTCCGGAGATGGTTGTTGCGTTGGACAGGAGTGCGAGGAGCTTGCGGACTGCTGGCGGTCTGTGCTACGGTGTTTGGCGGACGGGAATTTGTGTCCGCCATGCTCGCATTAGCCCTTGTTGGTTTTGTACTTGGTCACATTCTGTGCCAAGACCATGGTGTCCGCGGTATCCGCCAAGTCTGCAGTGACCGGGCAGACTGTTGCTATCTGCCTTTGGTCGTAGACTTGTGGCGGATTGAGGTGTGAGTCTTGCGGACTGCCTCGGGTCTGTGCGGACTGCCATTGAAGGGGGATTGCTGTCCTGCAGTGGTCAGAAGCTTTGCGGGCTGATGCCTTGTCCACATAGCTTGGGCGGACTGGAGAGGGTTCGCCAATGTCGCTTTGCTCCTGGCGGTTTTCCTTGGTATCCGGCTAAGTCCTTGCGGACTCTGCGGACGGTGTTTTGCTATCGCGCGGGCTGGGGTGGTGTCTCTATCTCTAGGGCGGTGACCACACTCCTCACCTCGCCTATAAATAGGACCCCCCTGGCAGGTCTACAGTAACTTGAGTGAACAGTAAGTTGGGTTGGGCAAGGAGCTGCGGTCTCAGTTTGTCTGTCCGCGCGGTTTGTTTCAGTGCTGACGTTT
The DNA here is from genome assembly GCA_039583875.1 of Platanthera guangdongensis. Taxonomy (NCBI): domain Eukaryota; kingdom Viridiplantae; phylum Streptophyta; class Magnoliopsida; order Asparagales; family Orchidaceae; genus Platanthera; species Platanthera guangdongensis. The sequence goes on from CM077147.1 coordinate 33,947,814, forward strand.
ACTGTGTGCAGGTCGCGCGGGTAGCTTCAAGGAGCCAGGAGTTTGGCTGTGACTTCGGTCAAGTACTTGGAAGTGTGCGGTCTCTGCGGATTCAGCAGGAGGTCGCTCTGCGGCTTGTCAGCGCTGTTTCATCTTTGTCAGCTTCAATAACCTGTCCGCCGGCTTCAGGCGGGTAGGGGGTGTTCCTCAGTTCAGCTTCAGCAGGAGACGAATAACGGTGTGTCCGCGCGGCCTCGCAGCTTCGGCGGACTCCATGGCTATTCGGCGGATTGCAGCTCAAGTTCGGGCGATCTCAGCGGACTCGGCGACCTCGACGGTCTCGGCGGACTCCGGTGCTGTCCGCCCGGCTTGGTTTTTGGTGCTTTCTGTTTACAGCTGTTATACTAGCGAAATCATGTCTCGCTATGTATGCCTCGTTGTGTAAAGAAGTGAATGAATAAAAGATCTGCTTGTGCTTCCATTGTTTGTTGGGATTAACCTTTGTTCCTTGGTTTTCCGCTGGTTCAACGTGAGAACTGGGTAGTTCCGAAGATATTAATTTGTCGTTTGGTCTACCTTGCTGACCACGTTGAGAAAATTTAACATGGTATCAGAGCGAGGTTCAGTTGCGTGAGCGGAAGTCAGCCAGTGTTGTTACTCAGTGATTGAGTGGTGATCAACCTGTGTTGTTGCTCGGAGCTTCTGAAAGGTTGCCAATAGGTGTTGCAATGGAAGGGAGCTTTGCAAGGGGTCTTGACATTGAACTGTTAACGCCGAATAACTTCAAAAAGTGGAAGTCGTGCATGAAGAGTTATCTTCTTGGCGAGGAGCTGTGGGAAGTCGTCGGTGGTGACGACAGGCAGGAAGTCACAGCTGCGTTCGGTACTGCTGAGCAGGTTAGGCTCTGGAGAAGAATAAATGCTAAGGCTGAGTTCATTCTGAAGAGAGCCGTGTCTCCGGAACTGTTTGATCACATCGTTGGGTGTGAGTCGGCTGCTGATATTTGGACAACCATTGATGAGTTGTTCAATAGGAAGAATGTGGGGCGGCTTCAGTTCCTGGAGAATGAGTTGGCCAGGGCAACTCAGGGAGACCTTTCTATCTCCAAGTACTTCTTAAAGATGAAGAGCTTGTGTGCTGAGCTGTCGGCACTGGATCCTGATGAGCCTATCTCTGAGGCGAAGATGAAAAGGCACATTATCCGCGGCTTGCGGAAGGAGTATGTGGCCTTTGTAACATCTGTTCAAGGGTGGGATACTCAGCCGTCTTTGCTGGAGCTGTAGAATCTGCTAGCATCGCAGGAGAGCTTGGCAAGGCAGATGGCTGGAGTGAATCTAAATCAGGAAGGCAGCGAAGCTCTCTTCTCAGGCAAGAAGAAAGGAAGGGAAGGGAATAAGAAGAAGAAGGTGCAGGTCGTTGGTGAGAAGGAGACTTCAACTTCATATCAGCCGGAGAGGAGCAATGCTCCTAAGGACTGGAAGAAGAACTTGAAGTAATACCGGTGTCATCAGCGAGGGCACTTCAAGCGGGACTGCAAGGTCAAACTGCAGCCTGGGCATGCTGCGGGAAAGGAGGAAGCTTGCTCGAGAAGTGAAGAAGCGGAATGGGGCGGAGCGTTTATGACGGGCACTTCTGTTCGGGACTTGTCTGCTGAGGACTTCAACGGTGAGTGGATCGTGGACTCCAGGTGTGGTCTTTACCTCACCGGAGACAAATCGAAGTTCACCTCCATGCAGGCTTACTCAGGTAATGAAGCTATTATCACTGCTGATAATACTGTTTATGCAGTAGAGAAAGAGGGGGTCGTGTCTTTGGGTAGTGATCAGGGGCCACTCACGTTAAGGAGTGTGTATCATATGTCGGGCATGAAGAAGAACCTCTTCTCGGTGACCAATGCGGTGGACGCTGGGTATCATGTTCTGTTTGGGCCAACAGACGTGAGGTTCCTTCGCAATGTATCAGCGGTAAAGGCTGATGTTGCTCATGTTGGGAGGAGGGTGAAGAACTTGTTTGTTCTTGCCACCAATTCATATGTTGATCGGATGAGGGCCAATGATAGCGCTGCTATCTGGCATGAGAGGCTGGGGCATGTTGGCATGGACAAGCTGAAGGCGATGGCTAGTAGAAGTTTGGTGAGGGGGTTGCCGAAGTTGTCCTCCTTTGGTGATGGGCATGTTTGTGCGGGCTGTCAATACGGTAAGGCACATCGCCTTCCGTTGGATAAATCACAAACAAGGAGCAAGAAACCATTGGAGTGCATTCATGGCGACCTGATGGGACCGACGGTTACTGCCAGCCTTGGCGGAAGCAGATACATGCTTGTCTTGGTTGATGACTACTCAAGGTATACTTGGCTGTACTTCTTCAAGGAGAAGTCAGAAGCCTTCCATTTGTTTGTGGAGTTTAAGGAGTTGGTAGAAGGCCGGCTTGGCTTGCGGATTAAGAAGCTTAGAACTGATAACGGGGGTGAGTTTGTCTCCTCCGAGTTTTTTAACTTCTACAGGAAGCACGAGATCCAACAGGAGCTTACTTGTGCTCACACTCCACAACAATATGGGGTAGCGGAGCGGAAGATCCTTCATCTGACGGTGACCTGCAAATGCTGGCTTCATGCGAAAGATATCCCAAGGTCCTTTTGGGCAGATGGGATGTCTTGTGCTACTTATGTTATCAACTGGATGCCACTCAGCCCTATCAACATGAAGACTCCTGTTGAGCTGTTGCTGAAGGAGAAGCCGAGTGTGGGACACCTTAGGGTGTTCGGTTCAACTTGCTACGTGCATGTCCCGGATGCTTCACGGACTAAGCTGGATGCGAAGGCAAGGAAGCTTGTCTTTGTTGGCTACGACGAGCGGAAGAAGGGATGGAAATGCATGGTCCCTATGACGAAGAAGTTCGTGGTGTCAAGAGATGTTGTCTTTGACGAGCTAACGTCATATGGAGGTGGCTCGGTTGAGCTAACCGGAAATAGCAAGGTTGATGAAGCACCGGTGGTGGTTGCTGAAGGCTTGGAAGAGGAGCTTGCTGTTTCACCAGCAGCTCCTGTTGCTTCGAACTCCGAGGCTGAGCCTTCTGGCTCAGGAAGCAGGGGGAGCACTGCTCAATGCTCTCCCCAGATAGGAGTGGAGCCCGAAGAAGCAACGGAAGCAGTGAGCAAGGAGCCAACACTTCGGAGATCGAAGAGGGTGGTTAAGCTACCGGCTCGGTACTGTGATGGGAATGCAGTGAGCTTTGTCTCCTGCTTCTTTGCAGGTCCTCTGGATGAGCGAGAGCCTGCAAGCTTCAACGAGGCCACTGGAGTGAAGGAGTGGGAAGGTGCCATGAAGGAAGAGATCGATGCTCTAAAGAAGAATGAAACCTGGGACCTTGTGCCCAAGGTTGATGACATTACTCCAGTTACTTGCAAGTGGGTGTATTAGTTGAAGAAGAAGGCTGATGGGAGCATTGATCGGTTCAAGGCTCGCCTGGTCGCTAGAGGATTCTCACAGCAGTATGGAGAAGATTATGAGGAGACATTCAGTCCAGTTGCGACGATGACTTTAGTAAGAGTGGTGATCGCCTTGGCTGCTAGCAAGGGATGAAGGTTGTGGCAACTCGATGTGAAGAATGCCTTTCTTTACGCAGAGATTGACAAGGACATCTTCATGGATCAGCCGCTTGGTTTTGTCTCTGAAAAGCATCCGGACTATGTCTGCAAACTCAGGAAGGCTCTCTATGGGTTGAAGCAAGCTCCTAGAGCGTGGTATGGGAAGATTGCAGAGTACTTGCAATTTTGTGGATACCTTGCTTCTAACTCGGATTCAAGCTTGTTCGTCAAGAAGAAGGGGGAGCTACGAGTCTTGGTCCTGCTGTATGTGGATGACATGATCATCACAGGGAATTCGGAGGGGGAAGTAGCAAGGCTCAGGGCTGAGCTTGCTATACGCTTCGAGATGAAATACTTGGGAGAGTTGCATCACTTTCTCGGTCTGGAAGTGGAGAGGAAGGAGTGCGGGGTTCCCATTTGCCAGAAAGGGTATGCTGATCGCATTGTGAAGCGGTTCGGCATGGGCGAAGGGAAGAAGTGTTCTACTCCACTGGAACCTGGGCTAAAGCTTCGACGAGATGAGGGAAGGGTTCTTCATGATCCCTTGGTGTTCATGGCTCTTGTTGGGAGCTTGATTTATCTGACGATTACAAGGCCGGATATTGCTTATGCTGTTGGCCGAGTAAGTCGGTATATGGCTGAACCAAGGCAATCTCATCTAGTGGCGGCAAAGGGAATTCTGAAGTATGTCAAGGTGACTTCTGACATGGGACTCCTCTATAGAAGGGACTCGGAGTTTGCGTTGCTCGGGTACACGGATGCTGACTATGGCGGTGATTCAGATGATCGAAGGTCAACTTCAGGTTATGTGTTCATTAGCGGTTCAGCTAGCATCTCGTGGTGTAGCAAGAAGCAAGACTCGGTGTCGGTTTCAACCACGGAGGCGGAGTATAAGGCTTCGGCCTTGGCTGCTCGGGAAGTCGTTTGGTTGAGGAGGCTTATAGAGGATGTTCATGAAGAAGTGCAAGGGCCTACTTTACTCCGGGGTGACAATGAGAGTGCTCTCAAACTGGTTAACAATCCAGTGTGTCACGCCAGGACCAAGCATATAGAGATTGATCACCATTTCATCAGGGAGAAGGTATTGGAAGGATCTCTGCTGGTCGGGCATGTTCGGAGTGAAGATAATCTTGCTGACATCTTCACGAAGCCACTGTCGAAGGGGCCCTTTGAACGCTTGCGCAGCTTGTTGGGCTTGGTCACCACTTCCCACTTCAAGGGGGAGTGTTGAAATTTGTGAAGTGGAAGTGGTTGACGGGACAGGCCGGGCGGCCTGGGCGGACAGCTTTGGCGGACTAGGCGGACTGGGCGTGTACAACCCCGTGTCCGGCGAGCGGGTCCCGCCAGGAAGGATGAGTGGGCCTACCCCCGCGACTCGCACCCAAGCGGCAGGACGGGCTGAACGACTATAAAGGGCTGGCCCGCTCCTGCCCGTCTCAGGCGAGCGAGCTGGCGACCCGCAGCAAGCGAGCCGGACCCGAGCTGGCGACCCGCAGCAGCGAGCCGGGCGGACTGGCAACCCGCGGCGAGCGAGCTGGACCCTAGGATGGCGACCCGCCGGCTGACCCCCGGCATGCGACCTTTCCGCCGATCCGCCCGGCAAGAGGCCGGCAGCTCGCCTCTATCGGCTCGCGCTCGCCCAAGGAGAACGGGCGAGCCCCGGAGCCAGGTCGCGCCCGCCTCCTGCAGAGGAACTGAAGGCGAGCTGACCGCCCAGGGGTGCGAATAACCACTCAGGACAGCGGAGCCTCGCTGTTGGCAGACCAGGTTGGACTGCGCATAGCTATTCAGAACAGCGGAGTTTGGCTGTTAGCAGACCCAACCAGGGGCTTTTTGGTATTTTCAGGTCAGTTCTTTTGGTTATTGGCAGTTCAGATTCTGAAAATCTATAAATAAGACCCAAGGGGTACCTCAGAGGACACGCTTTCAGTGCCTCCTTGCTCTCATTTTCAAGTGTTCTCTGAGAGTACCTTAGCTCGGCTCTTGGCTAAGGAGGGGAAGCGCTCAGAGATCTTCCGGGTTTGTGGTGGGACCTCCCTGCCGAGCCCTTGGGTCTGTCTTTCCTTGTCTCTCTCGTTGTTTTTCTTGCAGGTGCGAAGTAGGCGCGAGACCACCCCTTCCCCAAGGGTCGAACTCCACAAGAGGCCGGTTTCCGGTTTCAACATCTTGGTGCGGTGAGCGTGGAGAGTGGTCAGTGCAGAAAAGCTTCGGCGAGCTCAATGACGGGAGGTCAAGGATCTGACAGGCAGAACTCGCCGCCCAACCCACCTCTCGCGACAGTGGGGATGTTTGAAGACTTCAGGAACGAGGTGCTGGATCTCGTCAAGATCGCACTCGGCGTGCGGGCCGAGTGTTCGACCCCGGCAGCCCAGATCGCGGCCGCCCCCTCTCTGGGCGAAGACGCTCCTGGCAGGCGAGCCGGGAAGGAAGTGGCTGAGGAAGCTCGGGGGAGCGAGCTCTCGGGGCGCGAGCTCTTCCCCGGCTCGGCAGGCCGAGGCCGATTCGGCGAGCTGGGTCCGCGTGACTCGCCGGCCCGCCAGGTGGGGGGGCAGCCCTTTTAGCGAGCTGGTCTCCTCAGCTCCAGTACCAGACGGGTTCAGAGAGCCCGAGATGACCTACTACACCGGGAAGGGAGACCCGGTTCAGCACGTCCAGTGGTTCGAAGACGTGGTCTCCATCCGTCAGATGTCGGACGGATTCAAGTGCCGTCTCTTCGCCATCACCCTCCGGGATAAGGCGAGGGAGTGGTTCCACCAGCTGCCGGCCAGCTCCATCTATTGCTTCGAGGACCTGCGCCGAGGGTTCATGTTGAGGTTCACTACCGCAAAGAAGAGGAAGAAGGAGTCTGAGTCCCTGTTCCACATAAAGCAGGGGGTGAACGAGACGTTGGGAAGCTACGTCGATCGGTTCCAGGAGGAGGTCACCCAAGTCCAGGAGATGCCGGGCCACAGTCTGATGATGGCCTTCACACTGGGCCTGCAGCAGGGTTTCTTCCGCATGGAGCTGAAGAGGATTCCCCCCCTCTCCTACGAGGAGCTGATGGAGAGGGCAGCGAGAGAGGTCGACGGGGAAGCGTCGAACCCAGAATTTGCGAGGAAGTTGGCCAGGTGGGCGACTGAGGAGGAGAAGGAGTCGAGGGGAGGAAGAAGACAGGAAGAGAGGAGGGAGGAGCCCAGGCAGAGGGAGCAGAGGGAGCAGAGGCAGCTCCAAGGACAGCAACCGGGATGGGGGCGTCAGGAGCCCGACCGTAGGCTGGGCTGGAGACCAGAGTGGCAGGGGCAGGGGCCACAGAGGGGATACTACGGGAGAGGCCACTATCAGGGGAGGCAGGACCAGTTCCACCCCCCAGGCTGGAGGCAGGGTCAGAGGCCGCGGCTCCCCGATCAGGAGGAGGCCATGGCCATAGCTCTGGGAGCAAGGAGAGGGGTCATGAGGAGGAGGAGAAGGGAGTTCAGGGTGGAACTGCCCTACTGCGACTTCCATCAGGAAGAGGGGCACGCAACGGCCACGTGCCCGGAATTCTTGGAGATGAGAGAGAACAGGGGGCGGCAGCAGCAGCAGGAGGAGGTGCGGCAGGAAGTGAGGATCGAGGAGGTCCTGCCTCGGACGGAGGAGGATCGCTGTGAAGACCGGGTGGATGTGGGGACCCGAGGAATGATCGGAGTGATCCACGGGGGAGTAGGGGTCGAGGCTTCCCGCAAGGCAAGTCTCCACACCATGTATCGGCGGAGCGTCGCCTCTACGTCCCAAACCCCGCCGCCAGAGGAGAGGATCACTTTCTCTAGAAGTGATATGCCGGACCACGAGGATCCGTTCTGTGATGCGTTGGTCATCAAGGCCGCCATCGAGAACTTCACTGTCTCTCGGATCCTAGTGGACAATGGGAGTTCCGTGAACGTCGTCTTCAAGAAGGCGTTTGACGCGATGCAGGTGGAAGCTAAGAGGGTGCTGGCCTCGGACGGGCCCTTGTTCGGGTTCTCGGGAGAGAGGAAGGAGGTAGAGGGAGGAGTCGGCCTCCACGTAACCCTGGGGGGGCAGTCCCGAAACTGCAAGTTCGTCATTGTGGACGCCCCCAGCAGCTACAGCGCAATCTTCGGGAGGCCCCTGATCAGTGCCTTCCGTTGCGTCCCCTCATCTTTCCATCAGTGCTTGAAGTTCAACGCTGAGGGGGCGCAGGTCAGGGTTAGGGGAGACCCTAAGGTGGCACGGGAATGCTACGTCACCGCGGTGAACACCATCTCTTGGCAGGAAGGGGCCGAGGAGATGGGGCGGAGGATGGAGGCAAACGAGCAGGGAGCCGGAGAGGTGGAGCTGGAGGTGAAGGGCTGCGCAGGAAAGGCGGGCGGAGGAGGTTTGGAGGAAGTGGTCGAAGTAAGGGCCGTGGCAGGGGAGATGGAGGTAGAGGTCCCCGCTCAGGAGGAAGGGGATGCCGAGGGATGGGGGGAGCAGTCCAGACTGGAGGCCGCATAGGAGGTGGTGGAGCTGGAGGTGCTCACCCGCGGAGGCAGGGTGGAGAAGATCCGCGTCAGCGGGGGGCTGACCCCGGAGGACCAGGGCAGGATGCTGGAGTGCATCCAGAAGAACGTGGACATCTTCGCCTGGAGCGCCGCGGAGATGCCGGGGGTTGACGCGGATGTGGCTTGCCACCGCCTCAACCTGGACCCGGGAACACGCCCCGTCCAGCAGAAGAAGAGATCCACGGACGGACAAGCTAGCGGAGCCCATCAGGGAGGAGGTGGCAAAACTTCTCAAAGCCGGCTTCGTGTCCGAAATTCAATACCCCGGCTGGGTCTCGAACGTTGTGATGGTCAAAAAGGGAGACGGCCGCTGGCGACTGTGTATCGATTTTTCCCTTCTTAATAAAGCTTGTCCTAAGGATTGTTACCCCTTGCCTCGGATCGACGCGCTGGTTGACTCAGCCGTCGGTTTTTCTGTAATGAGTTTTTTAGATGCATTTTCAGGTTACCATCAGATCAGGATGCACCCCCCGGACATAAAGGATGTCTCATTCATCACAGGGGACGGCTGCTATTGCTACAAGATGATGCCGTTCGGGTTGAAGAACGCTGGTGCCACCTATCAAAAAATGATGGACAGGGTCTTCAAGGAGCAAAGGGGGAGAAACTTGGAGGTCTACGTGGACGACCTCATGATCAAGAGCCGAGACGTGGACTCCCACCTCCGGGACCTGGAGGAGACGTTCGCCACCCTGCGCCGATACAAGATGCGGCTGAACCCCCTTAAGTGTGTTTTCGGGGCTAGCCGGGGGAAGTTCTTGGGGCATCTCCTCACCCCCGCGGGGGTCGAGCCGAATCCCGACAAGGTCAAGGCAATCTTGGAGTTGGGGTCCCCGCGGAATGCGAAGGAGGTCCAACGGTTGACAGGGGAGCTAGCAGGACTGAGCCGCTTCCTCTCTCGGGCAGGGGAGAAGTGCTCCCCCTTCTTCAAAACGCTGAGGGGGGGCCAGAGGTTCGAATGGACTAAGGAATGCGAGGAGGCGTTCCAGGCCCTCAAGGCGCAGCTAACACAGGCCCCGCTGCTCCAGGGGCCGAAGGAGGGTGAAGACTTGTTCCTATATCTCGGGGTCGGGGCAGAGGCCCTGAGCTCCGTCTTGGTTCGAGAAGAGGGGAAGAGACAGCTCCCTGTCTATTACGTCAGCCGGGTCCTGAGGAAGGCCGAACTCCGGTATCCGATCCTGGAGAAGCTCGCGTTCGCATTAATCATCTCGGCCCGGAGGCTACGGCCTTACTTCCAGGCGCACTCGATCCGAGTGGTGACAGACCATCCTCTCCGCAATATCTTCGAGGGGGTGGAGCACTCGGGCCGGCTGGCCAAGTGGTCGGTGGAGCTAAGCGAGTTCGATGTCTCCTTCGTGCCACGGCTCTCGATCAAAGCTCAGGCGATGGCCGACTTCCTGGCCGACTACGTGGTAGAAGTAGCAGAGGAGGAGCTCACTTGCCCGGCTCCTTGGAAGGTGAGGGTGGATGGAGCCTCAGGAAGGCATTCACTCGGGATAGGAGTGGTCCTGGAGAGCCCCCAAGGGACTCAGATTGAGCAGACGGTGGTGGTACATTTCCCCATTACTAACAACCAGGCCGAGTACGAAGCAGTGATAGCGGGACTACGCCTGGCCAGAGAGTTGGGGGTGCTGGATGTGGAAGTTCTGACCGACTCCATGGTGGTGGCTTCCCAGATCAACGGGGAGTTCGAAGCAAGGGAGCCCGCTTTGAAGTTATACTTGGCCAAAGTGAAGGGGGTCATAGGGACCTTCCAGACCTTCTCCATCCAACACGTGCCAAGGGAAAAGAATGAACAGGCCGACCAACTGGCGAAGCATGGCCCCCGGATGGGGGGCACCATCACCGACCTGTTCCGCCCCTCCATCGAAGAGGGGGAGCTCATGGAGATCGATCAGCAGCCCTCGTGGATGGACCCAGTAATAGCTTTCCTCTCCGCGGGAGAGTATCCGGAGGGAGTAGACAAGAAGAAGTTGAGGCACAAGTCCGCCTACTACCTCCTCAAAGACGGGCAACTATACAGAAAGACCCTTTCCGGGATGCTGGCTCGCTGCGTGTCCGAGGGCGAGGCGCAGAGGATCTTGGAAGAAGTCCATTCCGGGGAGTGCGGGAGTCATTCCGGGAGTCGGACCCTGGAGGGGAGGATAGTCCGGCAGGGGTATTTCTGGCCCACCCTGGGCCGGGACGCCGCGGAGTTCGCAAGAAGATGTCATAAGTGCCAGCTATTTGCCCCCCTCCAGCTACAGCCGGCCCAGCAACTCAAGAGCATCACGGCCCCCTGGCCCTTTGCAATCTGGGGAATGGATTTGGTCGGGCCGTTCCCCCAGGCTAGCGGCCAGAGAAGGTTCCTCCTGGTAATGATCGACTACTTCTCAAAGTGGATGGAGGTGAAGGCGTTGGCAAAGGTGACCTCCCAGGTAATCAGGAACTTCGTTTGGGGGGAGATCATCTGTCGCCATGGGCTGCCCCAGGCCATCGTCACAGACAACGGGCCTCAGTTCGCCAGCGCCGAGTTCACCAGTTTTTGCGAGCAGCTAGGGATCGACCTCAGATTCGCCTCGGTCCACCACCCCAGGAGCAACGGGCAGGTGGAGGCGGCGAACAAAATCATCGTCAATCTCCTCAAAAAGAAGGTGGAAAACCTGAGGGGGAGCTGGGTGGAGCAGCTCCCCGCCGTCCTTTGGGCCCTTAGAACCACCCCGAACACGGCCACGGGGGAGACCCCCTTCAAGCTCTCCTGTTAGAAAGTAGCGAAAAGAAGCGAAAAGTAGAGAACAAGCGGATAAGCTTTTGAATAATTGAAACTTTATTATCCAAAAAAGGTGTCTATTACAATGGTATGCCCTCCTTTATATAGAATGGAGGAGAGATGAGAGAATACAAATAAGAGATGTGGGACTAAAATTTACAGGACTAAGCGGACTATACAAAACAAACCGCACAAGCCGCGCGGTTAGATAGCAGGGCTAACCGCACGGCTACCACCAGAGAGGAAGAGAGACCGCCAGAGTAGACCGCCAGACCGCCCGGCCTCCAAGCCGGCTGAGACAAACCGCCAGACCGCCCGGTCACCAACTTCAACACTCCCCCTCAAGCTGGAGCATATATATCGATCATGCCCAGCTTGTCGCAGATGTGGAAAAAGGAAGCGGACACCGGCTTGGTGAAGACATCTGCCAACTCGTTGTCGGAAGTAACAAATGGAGTGCAAATCTGTTTCTTCAATATTTCTTCCCGAATAAAATGACAGTCGACTTCTATGTGTTTTGTTCTCTCATGAAAGACCGGATTTTTGGAAATGTGTATCGCGGCCTTATTGTCACAGAACATAGGAAGAGGATAGTTGTAAACCTCTCCTAAGTCAAGCATGAGAGCCCGCAACCACTTCAACTCACATGTAGTCGATGCCATGCTGCGATATTCTGCCTCTGCACTGGACCTGGAAACGACAGACTGTTTCTTGCTCTTCCAACTCACAAGATTGCCTCCAACAAATGTGCAGAAACCTGAAGTCGATTTGCGGTCCCCTTTGTCATCCGCATAGCTTGAATCAGAGTACGCTTCAACCCTAAGGTGACCATTGTTCTGAAATAAGAGTCCTTTCCCTGGAGCAGCTTTAATATATTCTAATATCCTCAGAGCAGATTGTAGATGACACTCCCTCGGAGCTTGCATGAACTGGCTCACCTTGCCAACAGCATAAGAGATGTCGGGTCTGGTTACCGTGAGATATATGAGCTTGCCCACCAGATGCCGGTATCTCGTAGGATTGGAGAGAAGAGGTGAGTCATCTGTCCAAGTTTTGTCTTCTCCAACAGCCATAGGACAACGTGCAGGTTTAGCACCAGTCAGTCCTGCCTCCTTTAAAAGATCAAGAGCATACTTCCGTTGTGAAAGGACCATGGAGTTGGGCTTTCTAGAGATTTCAATGCCCAGAAAGTATTTCGGGGAGCCCATATCCTTTGTGACCAGATGTTGACGAAGGTGTTTCTTGGTCATCAATATCCCATCCTGGTCATCGCCAGTAAGAAGAATGTCATCAACATAAACCGCAAGAATAACAAGACCAGAGGCGGTTTTCCGAACAAACAAGGAGTGATCTGCTGAGCTTCTTGTAAAACCAATGGCCGCAACAATGCCACTGAACTTGTCAAACCAGGCACGAGGACTCTGTTTGAGGCCATAGATAGCCTTCTTTAGCCGGCATACCCGTGTCTCCCCCTGAGCAACATACCCAGGAGGTTGCTCCATGTAAACATCCTCCTGCAGATCACCATAGAGGAAGGCATTCTTAACATCTAGCTGCGAGATGGGCCAATCCCTGTTGACAGCCACAGAGAGAAGAACCCGAATAGTGCTGAGACGGGCCACAGGAGAGAAAGTGTCAAAGTAATCAATCCCATAAGTTTGGGTAAAACCCTTGGCAACCAGGCGAGCCTTATAACGATCCACACTGCCATCCGGTAGAAACTTCACCACGAAGACCCAGCGACAGCCAACAACATCGGTGCCGAAGGGAGGAGGAACAAGGGTCCAGGTGCCCCGTTCAGTTAGAGTAGCAATCTCCTCATCCATGGCAACTTTCCAATGAGGAATAGTAAGGGCCTCCTGGTAGGAACGGGGGGTGGCAGTGGCCGAGATAGCCAGTGCAAAAGCTCGGCGAGCAGGGGTAAGACGATCATAGGAAACAACTGCAGCAAGCGAGTGTTGGGTACAGGCCCGAACACCTTTGCGAAGAGCAATCGGGAGATCCAGGTCAGCAGGTGCCTCAGGCCCGAACCCCTGATCTGCCTGATGCTCCAGGTCAGCAGGTGCCTCAGTATCCGGCGTATCTGTGGTGGAGAGAGCTGGCCCGGGAGTAGAGAGAGATGGCAGCGGAGTGGAGGGAGAAAGCGGAGTAGAGGGGGGAGATGATGAGGATGGGGAAGATGGTGGAGTGGGTGGAGAGGGCGGAACAGCAGTGGGAGCAGAGGGAATGGATGGGTTGGTATGAGAAGTAGGAGTAGGAGGAGGAGAAGAGGAAGCGGGAGAGAAGTAAGAGGCATTGGCAAAGAAGGTGACATCCGCAGAGACAAATTGCTTGCGGGTAACAGGGTCAAAGCAGCAATATCCTTTCTGAGTGGGAGAGTAGCCCAGAAAGACACATTTGGTGGCACGTGGTGAGAGTTTGTCACGGGTGGCAGCGGGAGAGTGCACAAAAGCGGTGCACCCAAAGATGTGTAGAGGAAGAGGAAAGGGATCCTTGTCTGGATAAAGAATGGAGAAGGGGGTAGCACCGTGGAGAACTGTGGAGGGAAGGCGATTGATGAGATAGCAGGAGAGGAGGACAGCATATCCCCAATAGGAGCGAGGAACATGCATTTGAGTCATCATAGTGCGAGCGACATCAAGAAGGTGACGGTTTTTGCGTTCCGCCACCCCATTTTGTTGGGAGGTGTAGACACAACTTGTTTGATGAATAACACCATGGTGAAGACAAAAGGAGGAGAAGTCGTGGCTAAGATACTCTTTAGCATTGTCAGAACGAAGGAGTTTAATAGACGTATCAAACTGAGTCTTAACCATAGAATAAAAGGAGGTCCAAACAGAGAACAGCTCGGAGCGATCTTTGAGAAGATATACCCACGTACATCGAGAGAAATCATCAATGAAGGTGACAAAATAGGAACTACCCCGACCGATGGTGAGGTTAGGAGCGGGTCCCCATATGTCAGAGTGAACGAGGTCGAACGGACGGGAAGAGCCTCGACTTTGCGTTGGGGGGAAGGATGAGCGGTGATGTTTGCCAAGTTGACATGCATCACAGTTTAGAGGAGGATGATGAGGAGGGAGGTGCGGGAAGAGCTGGCGGAGAATTCGGGGAGGAGCATGTCCAAGGCGAAGATGCCATTGGAGAAGATCTGTAGAGGAGGAGGAGAAGGCGGAGAAAGCAGAAACGTTGTCGAGGAAGTAGAGGCCACCACTCTCAGTCCCGGTAGCAATCGTCCGTTGGGAATCCGGATCCTGAAAAGTACAAGAGCTAGGGGTGAATATGACAGAACACCTTAGTTGCTTGCATAAAGAAGTAACCGATAATAAGTTGCACGGAAACTTGGGCACATAGAAGGTATCAGCCAGGCAGAGAGAGGGAGTGACTTGAACCATGCCCGTCCCATGGACCGGGGAGGGAGATCCATCAGCAACAATGACCGGGGGCAACTGAGCATGTGTGTCAAGAAGAGAGAAATATTGAGGATTGCCTGTCATATGATTGGTTGCACCAGAGTCGATGAGCCATCTGCCGTGAGTAACAACATGAGCACTACCAGAAGAGGTGACCACGGAGGCGGACAGGCCTGAGGAGGGAAAAGCCATGGAGGCAAGAGAGGAGCAGGCCGCGACGATAAGAACAAGCCGCAAGAAGAGAAAAGAGCACCAAGCCGGGCGAACAGCAACAGGTCGGGCGGCTAGGAAGGCCGCTACCAAGAAGCAGAGCAAAGCAGAGGGAAAGAAGTCGCACGGCTTGAAAAAGTCGGGCGAACAGAGGAGAACAGGTCGCACGGCAAAAGATGAGGCCGGCGCGACTAGCAAGCAGGAACGGGTAGAGGGGAATAACAAGGAGCGCGAACAGCAGCGGCTAGCAAGAGGTCAAAGGCACAGCGGGGAAGAGGTCGCGCGGACTGAAAAGGCCGAGCGAACAGAAGAGAGGAGAGGGGCAGGTGACCGCGACCAAGATGCGGGTGAGGAAGGAACAACCCGCACGGTCAGGCAGATCACAGCAGCAAACCGCGAGTATAGGGGCAAGCGGAGATGGGGAAAGCAGAAGCGGACAGGGAGAAGAAGTCCGCAGCGGGTAGAAACAAGCCGCAAAGACTAGGAGATGCAAGAAAGAGCAAGGAGCGCGGCGACAAGGAAACAGGTCGCTGCGAAAAGGCACCAGGAGAAGAGAACAAGAAGCAAGCCGCGCGAACAGAGCAGCGGACAGAAACAAGCCGCGCGGATAGAAACAAGCCGCGCGGACAGAAGAGAAGGCAAGCCGCGAACAAGTCGCAGAACGCGGAAAACAAGCCGCGAACAACAGAGAGCGCACAGAATCAGGAGGAAATGACCGTGTGCTCTGATACCATGTTAGAAAGTAGCGAAAAGAAGCGAAAAGTAGAGAACAAGCGGATAAGCTTTTGAATAATTGAAACTTTATTATCCAAAAAAGGTGTCTATTACAATGGTATGCCCTCCTTTATATAGAATGGAGGAGAGATGAGAGAATACAAATAAGAGATGTGGGACTAAAATTTACAGGACTAAGCGGACTATACAAAACAAACCGCACAAGCCGCGCGGTTAGATAGCAGGGCTAACCGCACGGCTACCACCAGAGAGGAAGAGAGACCGCCAGAGTAGACCGCCAGACCGCCCGGCCTCCAAGCCGGCTGAGACAAACCGCCAGACCGCCCGGTCACCAACTTCAACATCTCCCATGGGTGCGAGGCGGTGCTCCCCATAGAATTTGAAGTTCAAACGCCGCGGGTCGGAACGGCCAGGGAAGGCCGAGAGGAATGGCCAGCCGAGAATGGGGAGGAGCTGAGACTCTCCCTCGACATGGTAGAAGAGTTGAGGGATCTTTCGGCCGTCCGACAGGAGGAGGTCAAAAGGAGGATGGCGAAATACTTTGACAAGCATGTCAGGGTCAAGCAGTTCACGGAAGGGGACCTGGTACTGAAGAAGGTGGACGCGGCAGGGCGGTCAGCGCCTGTAGGGAAACTCAACCCCAGCTGGGAGGGGCCATTCATTGTGAAGGAAGTTTTGAAGTCGGGGGGCTATCGGCTCCAAAATGTAGAGGGCGAGGCCCTGAGTCTCACCTGGAGTGGAGACGACTTGAAGAGATTTTTTCCCTAATTTTCTGTAAACAACCTGATTTCTCATAATGAAGCTTTTCTTCTCCTCCCCCCAGGAATGTCATGTCTAAGCTTGCTCAGAGAGCTGGAATGAATTTGGACCCCGAGAAGATCCCGCTGCCAGGCTCCCACCTAGCTGGCAGGGCCGGAAGTCACTCGGTGTCATCCCTAGCCTCGAGAAGATCCCGCTGCCAGGCTCCCACCTAGCTGGCAGGGCCGGAAGTCACTCGATGGAATGAACTTGGACCCCGAGAAGATCCCGCTGCCAGGCTCCCACCTAGCTGGCAGGGCCGGAAGTCACTCGGTGTCATCCCTAGCCTCGAGAAGATCCCGCTGCCAGGCTCCCACCTAGCTGGCAGGGCCGGAAGTCACTCGATGGAATGAACTTGGACCCCGAGAAGATCCCGCTGCCAGGCTCCCACCTAGCTGGCAGGGCCGGAAGTCACTCGGTGTCATCCCTAGCCTCGAGAAGATCCTGCTGCCTAGGCTCCCACCTAGCTGGCAGGGCCGGAAGTCACTCGATGGAATGAACTTGGACCCCGAGAAGATCCCGCTGCCAGGCTCCCACCTAGCTGGCAGGGCCGGAAGTCACTCGGTGTCATCCCTAGCCTCGAGAAGATCCCGCTGCCAGGCTCCCACCTAGCTGGCAGGGCCGGAAGTCACTCGATGGAATGAACTTGGACCCCGAGAAGATCCCGCTGCCAGGCTCCCACCTAGCTGGCAGGGCCGGAAGTCACTCGGTGTCATCCCTAGCCTCGAGAAGATCCCGCTGCCAGGCTCCCACCTAGCTGGCAGGGCCGGAAGTCACTCGATGGAATGAACTTGGACCCCGAGGAGATCCCGCTGCCAGGCTCCCACCTAGCTGGCAGGGCCGGAAGTCACTCGGTGTCATCCCTAGCCTCGAGAAGATCCCGCTGCCAGGCTCCCACCTAGCTGGCAGGGCCGGAAGTCACTCGATGGAATGAACTTGGACCCCGAGAAGATCCCGCTGCCAGGCTCCCACCTAGCTGGCAGGGCCGGAAGTCACTCGATGGAATGATCCAGAAAGCAATGACCTGCGACCTAGAGCAAATTGCATTGTCAGACTCCCACCTAGCCGGCAAGGCCGGAGACTGCCCGAAAAGCGTGCGCAGCAGGACGGAATCGCAAGAGTTAGCCAGAAAAGAAGGAAAGGGTCTAGCATAGCCCCACCCTCAAGCCCCGGGAAAGGTGGTCGAGTAAACACAAAGGCCTGGGCGAGAGTCCACAGAGAGTTAAGCATGCGGCCGAGGGGCGAGCCAGCTCACCTCGCTCGACAGACGAGCCAGCTCACCTCGCTCGGCAGACGAGCCAGCTCGCCTCGCTCGGCAGACGAACCAGCTCGCCTCGCTCGGCGGACGAACCAGCTCGTCTCGCTCGGCGGACGAGCCAGCTCGCCTCGTCAGAGCCGGGCCGCTGGGACGGGTCGCGCCGTCCGGCAATGACATCATTGGAAAAACAAGACAGGCGAGAAATGTAAAAAGAACAGTGTGTAAAAGGAACAGTTGACAGAAATATAAAGTATAAGCGCAACTCGCGCATATAACTCAGACCAGATTTTTACACAATGTTCATCTACAAGGCAGATTACAAAAAAAACACGAGACCTAGAAACCCTAAAGCGGCTGGAAGCTTCTGTCGCCAGGCTCCGGCACGGGGAGGAACAGCGCCGGCACCACGTCCTTTGCCGAGAGTCCCGCTGCCTCGCTCGTAAGCAGATCCGCGCGGCTCAGCGTCTGCATCGTGTATCTCGCTGCGCTGGCCGCATTCTTCTGCATTAGCACTTCCAGGTCGTAGTCGGAGAGGTGCTCGCGCGGGCAGACCCCGCTGGCCGGAGGAGGGACAGCGGCAGCGGCCTCCAGCTCGCGTACCCGGGCCTCCAGCGCCGCCTTCTCCTGGCGAAGGGTGGCAATCTCGGCGCCCATCCGGCTCGCCGTCGTCGCGTCCTGAAAAACGGAATAGGGATTATCATAAGCTGCGTTCGCAAGAAGAAGAGATTAGCTCCGGTTGAGAGCATACCACCCCGCCCAGATATTGCGCGAGGGTCTCCTCGGCGGCGGCGGCTCGCCCTCTCTGAAGATCCGCGTCCTCCCGAGCGAGCTTCCGGGCCTCTTCCTTCTCCTCCGCCATCTTTTGGATGGACGCGGCGTTCCGCTCCACCTGGGTACAGCGCCGCCCCACCATATGAGCCAGCTCCAGGCCGCGCAGCTGGGCCCGCGCGCTCTCGTGGATCAGCACCCGCGTCTCCTCCTTGTCGTATATGGCGGCGTCTTCGCGCGAGTACAGCCCAAAGGAGAAGCTGTACGCCTCCCCGCCGATTGTATCCTGCTCCATCCAGCTCGGCAGCAGGGTCGAGATCGTTGCGCGATTCGACTCCTTGTCCCACGACAGGAGCGGGACGCCGAGCTCGTCTAAATACCTCTCGCCGTAGCCGAAGTTCCGATGCCCTCTCGGCACCGGCTCCGCAGCGGCTCCAGACCCGCCCGGCGGCGCGGAGGTGCCCGCCGCCCCGACCGGGGAATCGCTGGTCGAAACAACCAGCGGGGGCGAGGGGGCCTCAGTCGACAAGACCGCGGGGGCTTTGCCCTTTCTTTGGCCCGCGGATGGTTGTTGATCCGCGGTCTTCGCCACCTTCGGCGGAGGCGCTGGTTGCCCGCCGCCCAGTCGCTTCTTGGCCGGGACCGACGAGATGTCGCGCTGGGCGGCATCCGCGGCCTGGGCGCGGGCGAGAACCCCGGGGGGGATCCGGGCGCTTTCGTAAGGAGGATGAAGGGGAATGTCGCGTTCGCCTGCGAAGAAGGGAAGGTGAGATGAAAGAAGAGTGGGAAAGTAAGGACTAATGGAGACGAGTAGCAAACCTCCCCCCGGCGGGACAGCCGCGAGATCGTCAAGGTGGCGGCGCAGGAACGCGACCTCGAAGTTCTTCCCGACGAAGAACGCGAACAGGTCGGCTTCATGGCCGCCTAGGTTGGGTGGTCGGTAGCTCGCCTCGCTGAGCTGCACCGGCGAGAAGGGCACGTTGCCGAAGTCCCCCTTGACGAACAGGAACTTCTTCAGCCAGTTGTGGCTCTTGTTGACGGTCTCCCGCACCTTGAGATGGGCGCTGGAGAAGTAGGCCGTCCCGTCTCGGTTCGCCCTGAAGGAGAACAACTTCCGGAATACTGCGAGGCTGAACTCCACCCGCTCCTCTCGCAAGAAGCAGGCGAACCCCATCATGACGGCGATGGAGTTCGGGGTCATCTGGCCCAGGACGACCCCGAAGTATTTGAGCACCTGGCGCACCTCGGGCCACAGGGGAAGTCGCAGGCCTACCTCGAAGTGAGCGAGAGGGATGGCGAGCTCATCCCCAAATAGGTCGTTGATCTTCTCCCTCTCATCAGGTCGCCTCGCAGAAAACCCGGCCGGGATGTGGTCGCCTAGAGCTTCCAAGTATTCGCGCTCTGTGATGACGGCGCGAGGGAAATCGTGCTCGGAGAAGGTCCAAGCGCATTTGCTTCGGCCGTCCGCGTCGCCGCCGCCTCCGCCCATCCCCGTTGATTCGCCGCCGAACGCGAGACAAAAAGCCGGGAGGCGAGCTAGAATCGCACTTCGCGAGAAAAGGGGAAGCGAGAAGACGTTTTGGAGTCGGTGAAGAAATAAGGGCCGGCAGGACCTATTTATAGGAAAAGAGAAGGGGCGGGAAACTTCCCGCCAAAAGATGGGGTGCGGATAGCAAAAATTAATCCGACGGTTCGACTTCCCGCGCGCGAGCACACCTCAAAGGTCGAGCCGGCACGGTTCTCGCCCGGCTGCAGCCGCGGGAGACCGGTGCGGGCGAACCAACCCCAACCCACACCCGCACGGCGTGCCGCGCGAGACGGGAGATTCCCCGTCTAGCGAGCTCCTCGGCTCGCCCCCGCCCCGATCAGCGCGAAGAGAAGAATGGACCTTTCCCCCTAACCCGCACACAGAAGACCAAAGAAGAGCAGCGCAACAATTTCAATACATCTCAGCAACAAAATAGTTAGGCCCATAGGCGGGCTAAAAGAGTCGCAAGCAATTACAAATACAAATACAAGATAAATTCGAGATGACGGTAACCCCGCGGTATCACGCGAGCGAGGGGCAAACAACTGGGTCAGTACTCGACCCACTTCCACCTGTGCCGCCTCTTCGTTCCCGCCCGAGGCGGCACGCGGGGATCGTGGTAATCGCGAACCGCCACCAGCTCCCGCTGAGCCCGGCCGACCTGCTCCACGGCACTCTTAAGATGCCCCTCGGCTCGCGTTATATGCACGCCCGGCGAGGTGACGTCGTCGTCTTCCGCTTCACGCCGAGGGCCCTCCAAGGCCGCGAGCCGGGCATCGGTCTCGGCCTTGTCGCCTTCGATCCTCCTTATGGCCTCCTGCAGCAGCATTGTGTGTTTCTGGAATAGCCGCGTCACCTGCCTCTTCATCCCCGCCGCATCGTTCGGGTCGCCCAGATAGTCAGATACACTGTCCACGTCAGGCGGGGGCGAGTACCCTTCGCTCATCTCGGTCTCAGGCGAGGCCCTGCGAAAGCCTGCGAGCGGGGAGGGGTCAGAATGAGCGAGCAAGAGGCAAAGTCAACGATAAAAACCAGCTCACCAGGGGTGGGCACATCGCCCGCACCGACAGATGGGCGGGAAGAGCCCGGCCGATCCCGAAAGTCCCCTCCCTCGAGGGTCTCAAGAGATTTCCCCAGCCCATGGGAGACCGCTGGACGGGGAGTTTCCGGAGGTGGGCGATCCGGACCTGGGGAACTCGCGATCTTCTCAGGCGATGGAGGCGGAGGACGATCCTCTCCCCGGTTCTCCACCTCCTCACAGGGAATTACCTGCAAAACAGGGAGTCAGACGAATAGCGATAATCGGCGGAAGGCCACGCACCCCGGGGACGACCTCAGCACCCGCCGCCGAGCTGGAGGCCGGGCAGTCGCCCGCCAGAGAACGCTTAACGATCTTTCCCTTCGCCGGCCTGAAGAGGGGGCCGGAGGATCCGCGAGCTAGCCATGGGGCGGCCTCGAGGGCCTCCTCCTGAGTCTGCAAGACCGCTGCCGACAGGCGAGCTCGCACTTCTTCGCTAACCGGCATCGAGGAACAAAAGCCTGCTCGGAGAAAATAAGGGGATTTGGGGAGCCTCCTACAGGGGTCAGCGGTATGTATTTATAGCAGGACAGTGGGCCCCCACCAGAAGATTCCCTGCCAGCTCAGCACGGGGGCTCGCCGAACACGCGGGTTGGATGATTCTTTCCGAGCTTGATTCAAGCTCAAAAAGAGCGGGGATTGTGTACAACCCCGTGTCCGGCGAGCGGGTCCCGCCAGGAAGGATGAGTGGGCCTGCCCCCGCGACTCGCACCCAAGCGGCAGGACGGGCTGAACGACTATAAAGGGCTGGCCCGCTCCTGCCCGTCTCAGGCGAGCGAGC
Organism: Platanthera guangdongensis; assembly: GCA_039583875.1. Lineage (NCBI taxonomy): Eukaryota > Viridiplantae > Streptophyta > Magnoliopsida > Asparagales > Orchidaceae > Platanthera > Platanthera guangdongensis. The sequence continues at coordinate 33,969,214 of CM077147.1, forward strand.
TGGCGACCCGCAGCAAGCGAGCCGGACCCGAGCTGGCGACCCGCAGCAGCGAGCCGGGCGGACTGGCAACCCGCGGCGAGCGAGCTGGACCCTAGGATGGCGACCCGCCGGCTGACCCCCGGCATGCGACCTTTCCGCCGATCCGCCCGGCAAGAGGCCGGCAGCTCGCCTCTATCGGCTCGCGCTCGCCCAAGGAGAACGGGCGAGCCCCGGAGCCAGGTCGCGCCCGCCTCCTGCAGAGGAACTGAAGGCGAGCTGACCGCCCAGGGGTGCGAATAACCACTCAGGACAGCGGAGCCTCGCTGTTGGCAGACCAGGTTGGACTGCGCATAGCTATTCAGAACAGCGGAGTTTGGCTGTTAGCAGACCCAACCAGGGGCTTTTTGGTATTTTCAGGTCAGTTCTTTTGGTTATTGGCAGTTCAGATTCTGAAAATCTATAAATAAGACCCAAGGGGTACCTCAGAGGACACGCTTTCAGTGCCTCCTTGCTCTCATTTTCAAGTGTTCTCTGAGAGTACCTTAGCTCGGCTCTTGGCTAAGGAGGGGAAGCGCTCAGAGATCTTCCGGGTTTGTGGTGGGACCTCCCTGCCGAGCCCTTGGGTCTGTCTTTCCTTGTCTCTCTCGTTGTTTTTCTTGCAGGTGCGAAGTAGGCGCGAGAACACCCCTTCCCCAAGGGTCGAACTCCACAAGAGGCCGGTTTCCGGTTTCAACAGGGCGGACTGTGATGTGCGGCCTGGTGGAAGGTCTAGTGAAAAGCCGGCTGTCTTCTGAGCGGGCTGTTTGCATGGAGTCCGCGGACTATGCGGCCTGGTATCTGCGGATTAGGTGTCTGCTGATTGGTTTTGCCAAGGAGCGGCCTGAGCGGATAGAGGCTTGCGGACTGGTGCATTGCTCAGTGTCCATGGTGCAAGCTTGTGCTGATAGGCGGTTTGGCTCGTGTCCGCGGGAAGCTTACGGACTGGCGTGTCCGCAGTATGGGCTGTTGCGGACTGGGCTTAGAGCTTGGCTGAGGCCTTATCGAGCTCTGGTGGTACAGCAGGTGCTTTGCTGTGGAGGTCGTTGGCGGACTAGTTTTGGAGTCCGGAGATGGTTGCTGCGTTGGACAGGAGTGTGAGGAACTTGCGGACTGCTGGCGGTCTGTGCTACGGTGTTTGGCGGACGGGAGTTTGTGTCCGCCATGCTCGCATTAGCCCTTGTTGGTTTTGGACTTGGTCACATTCTGTGCCAAGACCATGGTGTCCGCGGTATCCGCCAAGTCCGCTGTGACCGGGCGGACTGTTGCTATCTGCCTTTGGTCGTGGACTTGTGGCGGATTGAGGTGTGAGTCTTGCGGACTGCCTCGGGTCTGTGCGGACTGCCATTGAAGGGGGATTGCTGTCCTGCAGTGGTCGGAAGCTTTGCGGGCTGATGCCTTGTCCGCATAGCTTGGGCGGACTGGAGAGGGTTCGCTAATGTCACCTTGCTCCTGGCGGTTTTCCTTGGTATCCGGCTAAATCCTTGCGGACTCTGCGGACGGTGTTTTGCTATCGCGCGGGCTGGGGTGGTGTCTCTATCTCTAGGGCGGTGACCACACTCCTCACCTCGCCTATAAATAGGACCCCCCTGGCATGTCTACAGTAACTTGAGTGAACAGTAAGTTGGGTTGGGCAAGGAGCTGCGGTCTCAGTTTGTCTGTCCGCGCGGTTTGTTTCAGTGCTGACGTTTGCTGTGTGCAGGTCGCGCGGGTAGCTTCAAGGAGACAGGAGTTTGGCTGTGACTTCGGTCAAGTACTTGGAAGTGTGCGGTCTCTGCGGATTCAGCAGGAGGTCGCTCTGCGGCTTGTCAGCGCTGTTTCATCTTTTCCAGCTTCAATAACCTGTCCGCCCGCTTCAAGCGGGTAGGGGGTGTTCCTCAGTTCAGCTTCTGCAGGAGACGAATAACGGTGTGTCCGCGCGGCCTCGCGGCTTCGGCGGACTCCGTGGCTATTCGGCGGATTGCAGCTTAAGTTCGGGAGATCTCAGCGGACTCGGTGACCTCGACGACCTCGGCGGTCTCGGCGGACTCCGGTGCTGTCCGCCCGGCTTGGTTTTTGGTGCTTTCTGTTTACAGCTGTTATACTAGCGAAATCATGTCTCGCTATGTATGCCTCGTGGTGTAAAGAAGTGAATGAATAAAAGATCTGCTTGTGCTTCCATTGTTTGTTGGGATTAACCTTTGTTCCTTGCTTTTCCGCTGGTTCAACGTGAGAACTGGGTAGTTCCGAAGATATTAATTTGGCGTTTGTGCTACCTTGCTGACCACGTTGAGAAAATTTAACAACGATGAGACCATATATGCTTGGGTACTACTCTTATTACCTAGCAATTTCACTAGTCCTCTTGCCCCTTCAGAGGAGATGGTCATATTATTATAGTCTGTAGTAACAGGACCTAAGGTCCTCAACCACTTTTGTCCCAAAATTATATATGTCCCTTCAATTTTGAGGACATAGTTGAATTTTATAATAATTGGTTTGCATGAGCAGTAGGATATCTTTGCATTTACCTTTGCATTGCTCAGGGGAGCCGTTACTCATGAATACTGAAAATTCCCTAATTCAGTGTATTGAGAGTTTTAAAAAAGTTGTCATTCTAATGGAAGTAAAATAGTGGGTACTACCACTGTCTATAAATATTTCTAAATGATGTCTATTAATATACTGAGTTAATCGTATTCTATGATCCGGTATTGCTCCAGTTAAAGCCTGTAAGCATACTGTCATGGGAGGATCTTCCTCTTCAACATTTGTTTCGTTTACTTCCTCCTCTAAACTTCTTTCCTCTTCCGTTCCTGCTAAGTAGAGGAGGGCTCCTTTTCCTTTACAACTGTGACATGCGTGATAACGCTAATCACAATTATAATATAACCCTGTTCCCCTCTTGGCATGTAGCTCCGCTAGCGTTAATCTCTTAATTGGAGGCATTTTAGTGTTATTATTGTTTTGATTATTATTATTTTGGTTGTTGCTTTTGCTGGGCTCTATATATTGTCCCAAGTACGATTTATATTGATAGCTTTTAAACTGAGTTCGGTTGGTTACAATCCTCATACATCGTAGCAATGAAATAAGCATAGTGTATTTCTTTGGGTTGGTGCATTAGAACAGAACTCTTGATACCAGGTTTCAGTCCAGACATAAACGTGTCTGTGACGAAATCTGGTGCTAAATTTGATACGTGGGTGAAGAGTTCTTCAAAGTCTCTTTTATATGCTAATATTGTGGTTTCTTGTTGTAACTTAGTTAGCAATCCCGCGGGTCTTATGTAAAGAGGGGCCAAATATTTTTTGAAGTGCATCAACAAATAATGGAAACAATATGGCTAGGTGATTCTTGTTAAAAATACATACAACACAGGTAAGCTCAAGAGACACGACAACCTCAACTGCATACAGAGCTCAAAAGATATATCCAGCTCCAGTCGAACAGGTGCAGGAGGAAGACGTGGAAGTAAAGGCATCCCCTTGTGAAAAGAAGCAACGGATTTGCAACAAAGTACAGGGAAACGCTTCAGAAGCGATGCAGGGAAAAGGCCAGGAGACGCAAACCTGATGGCGTGAAGATCAAGCAACGCCTTTTTTAGTTCTTTATTTAAAGTCCTGTTCAGGGCACAGTATTGTGTTTGTAATGAAAAAAGACAAATTTCCTTTAATATTTGCCAGCTATTTCCTTTTTCGATACCTGTGCAAGGATAACTTATTGGAGTGTTATTGATATACAATATTTTATATAGCTTCCTTTATATTTTATCAGTGGTATCAGAGCATATGGCGTTTAAAGCAAATACTGGAATGTTGTCTTCAAATTTATCAATATTCAATGGTGATCTTTATGAATACTGGGCAATACAAATGAAGACTCTTTTTATATCGCAAGGGCTATGGGATATCGTTAAAAATGGTGTTCCAGTAATCACAACAACAGCAGAAACTGGTCCAACTGCAGAAGAGTTGAAAACTCATGCAGACAATCAAAGAAAAGATGCAAGAGCCCTCGTTTATATTCAGCAAGGTGTCACCAACACTATCTTCCCAAGGATAATGGCCGCAACCTCATCTCAAGAGGCTTGGGTAACACTTCTAACAGAGTACAAAGGCTCTCCACAGGTAATATCCATTAAATTACAAACTGCATGGAAAGCTTTTGATACTCTACTTATGAAGGATAGTGAGAAGATTCAAGACTTTTTTGCACGTGCTACAACCACAATCAATCAAATAAGATTGTTAGGTGACACCATAGAGGATAAGAGAGTAGTTCCTAAGCTACTTAGAAGCCTAACTCCTCAATTTAATCACATAGTGGCTGCTATTGAGGAGTCTAAAGATCTAAACATCTTGAGCATTTCAGAACTACTAGGGTCACTTCAAGCCCATGAAGATAGGCTAAATCATCAGCCTTCTCATTTGGACCAAGCCTTGCATCTAAACACACAGCCAACAAGAAACAACTTACAGAAACAAAAATATGATTACACAACCCACAAAAGATCACTGTTTTCAAATAACAGAGATCAGGGAAGAGGAAGAAACACCCCACAAGGAAGGTTTACTCATAATAAAAAGGGCAACTTATCATGTACACTGTGTAATCGAACAAATCATGAAGCTCATGACTGTTTTTATAAGTGTAAAAGATGCAAGAAACCAACTCATATGGACAAGGACTGCTGGTTTAAGGATAAAACAGAAAATAAAGCCACAGAAGAAGAGAAAACAGAGACAATGTTTTACTTAAATGATAGCAAAAACAACTATCTTAATACCACTTGGTACATAGATAGTGGTTGCTCAAGCCATATGACCGGGAACCAAAGTTTATTTGTTTATATGGATGAGAGTTTTACTTGTGACGTTGTGTTAGGTGATGGTAATATTCAAAAAATTAAAGGAATTGGAACCATAAAAGTCAAAACAGTTTGGAACCAAGTAAAATATATCTATGATGTAAGTTATGTTCCCTCACTAACAGCCAACCTGTTAAGTGTTGGACAACTTCTACAAAAAGGATACCAAGTCAGTTTTTCACAAAATTCCTGCACAATTGTTAGCAAAACTGGCGAAATTGAGTGTGTGGCCAAAATGACAAGTAACAAAGTATTTTCCTTAACACTATTTCCAGTTACCGAAATAGCATTAAATACTACAGCACAACTTCAGCAACAAGCCAAACTTTGGCATCAGAGGTTTGGTCACCTGAATGTCCAAGATTTAAAGAAGTTAAGTACACAAAAATTGGTAGAGGGACTACCACAAATTGAAATAGAAAATACACTTTGTGAAAGCTGTGCAGAAGGGAAAAGTCATAGGATTCCATTTCCAAAAGCCTCATATAAAAGAAGTTTGATGACATTAGATCTGGTCCATTCAGACTTATGGGGACCTTCATCAACACCCTCACTAAATGCTAAGAGATATTTTCTACTATTTGTTGATGACTGTAGTCGCTTCATGTGGATATATTTTCTCAAAAATAAATATGAAAGCTTTGAAGTCTTTAAAAATTTTAAAGCTCTAGTATAGAAACAACTTGAAAGATCAGTCAAAACTTTAAGGACTGATAGAGGTGGTGAATTCACCTCCGTTGAATTTAATTCCTATCGTGTTAAAGAAGGAATAAGAAGAGAATTAACTGCAGCCAGGTCACCCCAGCAAAATGGGGTAGTTGAGAGGAGAAACAGAACTATAATAGAAATGGCAAGAACCATGTTACTAAGTAAAAATCTGCCAAAAGATTTCTGGGCTGAGGCAGCATATTCTTCAGTATATATTTTGAACAGATCTCCAACAAAAGCATTGTTAAGACAAACTCCGCATGAAGTAATATATAAGAGAAGAGCAAGTGTAAAGCATTTTAAAGTTTTTGGAAGCATTGCCTATGCTTTAGTTCAAAAAGAAGATAGAGGAAAGTTAGATAAGAAGAGTGAAAAATGTATCTTTGTGGGTTACAACATTGAATCACAAGCATACAGATTATATGAACCAATTCAACAGAAACTAATTACTTCAAGAGATGTTTTATTTGATGAAGATAAGTGTTGGGAATGGGGGGCTCAGATAAAGGACATTCAACACAAGAAGGGCCTCAAATAAATCTCGGTGATCCCTTCCAACTCAGTGAAGAACCACTGATGGTTGAACCACAAACCCCTATTTCCTCAAATACTGAAAACCCACATCTTGATGACCCTTCTACAGCCTCTTCAAGCTCATCCAGCAGCCCAGATTCCTCATCACCCCCCAGGAGAATGAGAACTTTAGAAGATATTTATTTGCAAGGAGAAGTTATTTTAAATATTTCACAACCAACCAATTTTGAAGAAGCCTACAAAAATCCAGCCTGGAGAAAGGCTATGGATGAAGAAATTGCAATGGTACTAAAAAACAATACCTGGACCTTGGTAACAAAGCCACCTCAAGCTGATATTATAGGCCTGAAATGGATTTATAAATTGAAAGAAAATGAAGATGGATCAGTGCACAAATATAAAGCTAGAATAGTAGCCAAGGGCTATTCACAGATCCCTGGAATAGACTATAATGAGACATTTGCTCCAGTAGTAAGAATGGAGACTATAAGGACTCTCATTGCATATGCTGTACAATACAATCTTCCAGTCTATCAACTTGATGTTAAATCAGCATTTTTAAATGGATAAATAGAAGAAGATATCTTGTTGAGCAGCCAAGAGGATATGAAATAGCAGGAGAAGAACATAAAGTGTATAAACTGGTTAAAGAACTCTATGGTCTAAAACAAGCACCGAGAGCATGGAATTCCAACATAGATAAATACCTCCAATTAATTAATTTCTGCAAAAGCAAGACAGATTCATCTCTATACTGGAAAGAAGAAAGAGGGATGAGAATAATAGTTTGCCTCTATGTAGATGATCTTATCTACACAGGGAATAACTTAAATTTTCTAAAAACTTTCAAGGAGGATATGGAAAATAAATATGAAATGACTGATATGGGAAAACTCCATTTTTTCTTAGGACTGCAGTTTGTGCAAAGTCCAAATCAGTTCTTAATCTCACAAGAAAAGTATGCCCATGAAATTTTAAAGAAGTTTAATATGAGTGAATGCAATCCAATGCAGCTACCAATGTCTCCCCATGATCAATTATTTCCGGCCTCAGAAAATGATCGATTGGTTGATCCCACCTTGTTTAGAAGCCTGGTTGGATCATTAATATATCTAACTAATACAAGACCTGACATAGAATACTCGGTTAATTGCATTTCTAGATATATGAGCAATCCAACCAAGCTTCATTTTGAAGCTGCTAAGAAGATACTAAGGTATATACAAGGAACCAAAGATTATGGCTTAGTCTACCGAAGCCACCATCACACACTGTTAACAGGGTATACTGATTCAGATTGGGGAAGAAATGCAGATGACAGAAGAAGTGTCAGTGGATATGTATTTTTCATAGGACAAAATGCAATCAGTTGGTCATCTCAAAAACAACAATCTGTAGCTCTCAGCTCAGCCGAAGCTGAATACATGACACTTAGCAGAGCAACAATCTGTAGCTCTCAGCTCAGTTGGTTAAGAAGGCTATTAGAAGAAATTTTCAAGATAAAGGGGAAAGAAACTTTAATCTATTCCGACAGTTCATCAGCAATAACCCTAGCGAAAAATCCAGTCTTTCATAGCCGTAGCAAGCATATCGAAATACGGTATCACCATATAAGAGAAAACATAGAGAAAGGAGAAATCTATTTACGACACATACCCACAGAATACCAGGTTGCTGATGTTCTTACCAAACCGCTGCCGAAGTCTCGTTTTGAGCATCTACGCATAAAGATCGGAGTTGAACACCTCTCGAGCTTAAGGGGGGTGTTAAAATACATACAACACAGGTAAGCTCAAGAGACACGACAACCTCTGAAAGTGCAAGTTAGATCTGATATACTCTACAGGGGGGATGAATAGAGTATGATGCTTGCTAAAAACTTATTACAACAGTTGTTGTATTCCAAGGTGAACAGGGAAGCAAATAATATAAAGTAAATCTAAACACAGAATAATCACAGATTAAACACAAAACAATCACAAACCACAGCTAGAAACAAAAGAAAGACAAGCAACCAGAAGACACAAGGAGCTATAGTGGTTCCCCAACTAATCTGGGTACATCCACTCTTCTACCACCCTAGGTAGGAATCCACTGCAGGATGAGTTGATCAGGTGTCCTGGACACCAATGAGCTTTTGATAAGGTGCTCAAAACCAAACCAGATTTTTTGATCAGGTGTCTTGCCACCACTAAGTTTTGATAAGGTCTCAGAAACCAATCACAAACTTTTGAAGGGAGTTTGAAAAACCCTTTACAGTAGAGAGAGAGAGAGAGGGATGAGATAATCTTCTCTGTCAACAATCAGAGAGAAGATAGTGGATGTTGTCAAAGCTCCCCCTGAGATCTGTAGTTGTTCAGGAAGTGAAGCTTTGCAGTAGGGTGATAGGCCTTCAGATGATTTGATCTCCAGCAAGAGATGATTTCAGCAACAGCTGAAATGTGAGGTGTCTGGAGTCTTGAATGATGATGACCTTTGAACACTTGAATTAAGAGAGATCTGAAAATTTCAGTTTGTTGATCTCCTTTTGTGATGGTGTTCTTGTGTGAATTTTTGAGACTGAGAATGTCTGCAACTCTCTTTCTTTCTCTTGTGTGATTGTTGTTATAAGAGCTGTTGTTGTAGAGAATTGTTATTGCAGAATATGTGTGTCACTTGCACTAAGAAGAATGAAAAACTAATCTTTTATTCTCTTGATCTGAATAGAAATGATCCTCTGTCCAAGATAGTCATTAGCCTGTCATTAATTGACTTCCTTAATTGCAATTTGTCTTCTGGAGGAAAGTCCAATAAAACATTCCTTAAAAATTCCTTGAAACTTGCTCCAGATTTATTAAAAACGGCTACAAGATCTCTGAATTAAATGCTGACAATAATTCCACAACTGTCTGAGTTTGAATCTTGAAAAACATCTAACTCTTCAGAAAAACGTCGAACTGAGCTCCACTATCGTTGAACTGAGCTCAGAGATTGGACTTAGACAGAAACAGAGATCGTCGATCTGAGCTCAACTATCGTCGAACTGAGCTCAGAGATAGAGAATCAAACTGGAGTCAAGAACGTCGATCTGAGCTCGAAGAACGTCGAATGGAGTTCGACGACTTGTTGAAGTTGAGCTCAGAGATCGTCGAATGGAGTTCGACGATCCGTCGAAGTGAGCTCAACGATCATCGAATGAAGTTCGACGATTCGTCGTACTGAGCTCGACGAAATGACTTAGTCTCCAAAACAGAAAAAAACCTGGTCTTGAGGGCATCTTCCAAACCTAACTACTAACCCTTAGACTCAATTCTAATTGACCTTTACATCTATACAATGAGGTCAAAACAAGTTTCCTAAGAGACATAGTGATCCTTGTCCAAATCAGTAATAGGGTGTTCCAACAATCTCCCCCTATTTGGGTTAGGATTACTATTTACAGATATTGGAAAATTAAAAACATACAAAGCAGAAATGTGACAAACAAGACATTACAGAATCACAGATATTATCACAGATAGTTTAGAAACCAAAAATAACTGTCACCTTACAGAGTCATTCTTTTTCCTTGCCCTTTATAAGTATTATTTCTCTGCTTGGATTGAGAGATTCTTTCTTAGATCTCCTGTCATCAGCTGCACCTAGAGAAGTTTGTTGCTTTGGCCTGGGCACTACAGCTTCAGGGTGCAGCTTTATGTAGCTTTCTGAATCAAAGAACTTACTGGATGAATATCTTTCAAGTTCCTTCTTTCTTTGATCTGATAATGTAGTGATATTGGATGTGTCTTTGCCTTGTTCACTAGCTTTCTTGATCTGATCCAAAGCAGTCAATTCCTTCATCCTAGCTGTCCATGAAGTAGGATTGTTTTCTGGATCCTCAAATGGAACTGGAGGCTCATATCTATTTGAAGGATTGTTTGGAGGAGCTCTGGAGGAGACTAGTTCTTTAAGCTTATAAGGAAAGGGACCTGAAGTAGTATCAGTGGAAGCTTGTCCTTCCCTTGAATATGGATGTTGCCTGGAATGTCCTTTGGAATAAACTTGAAATTCTCTTTGGTTTCCTCTGTAATTTCCTCTCCTTGACTGATAGCCTCTAGATTGACTGCCTCTATATTGGGATCTTCCCTGAGGTTGATAGGAGGATTGGATTCTAGCAGAAGGTTGAAATGCAGAACTTCCACTTGCACCTGCATCAGGTGAAGGAGGAGGAGGAGGATTGAATTGGGATGATCCTTTATCATATTTTCTCTTCTTCTTCATAGCTTTTAGTTGATTTTTGGAGTATTGCATCCAATGTTCTGTGATAGGGCAGCTATGCAGTATGTAGTAAGGAATATCATTTGTGTCTTTCACTTTTGCTGGAGGAACCATTTTCATAGCCTTGCTTCTGGCCTTCCTTTTCCTTGCAATTGTAGCAGATGAGTCATCTGAGTCAGTTCTATACTGATCACTTTCTGAGCTTTGATCATCATATAATGCATCAATCCTTTTGAGGTATTCTTTTTGTTATTGAGATTGAGCAGGAGAAATATCAGAAACAGCAACAGTAGTAGCAGCAACAGCAGGAAGAGGAGTAGAAGTATTACTGGCAGAAGAAGTTACAACAGCAGATTCAGATACAATACTTTCAGAACCAGGAACAACATCAGTAGTAACAGCAGGCTCAAAATCAAATGTCTTTGTCATATGTATGTCCTCAGATACTAAAACAGCAGCAACATCAGAACTATCAGAAACAGCAACATTAGCAGTAGGAGCAGCAGCAGTACTTTCAATAGAAACAGAAGGAGCAGCAGCATAGAGGGAATTTACAAAAGAATTTATTATACTGGTGTCACAGCTGGAGATGGGAACAATGGCCTTAGAGAGATCCTCAGATTGCTGGACTACAGTGTGCTCTGGAAGATAGCTGAAATAAATAGAATCAAAAGCTGATAACAATGACCTGAGGTCCACTGTGATAACTGCAACTAGATCTGTTGAGGCTTGGAATGAAGATACAGCAGCAGGAGGAGCAGCAACAGATAATCTATTATCTTCATGAGGCATCTCCCCCTGCCTAGATTCAGTCAGGACTGGATCAAGGCACCAAGATGAATGGATTGCCTGAGGAGGAAGGAGAGAGGAGAGCCTAACAGACAGTTCTTGAACTGTTTTGAGAAGTGGAGCCAAGGAGGTCTCCATCAAGAGTGATAGCCTGGGAACTATCAGCTCATAGAGCCTGTCTGCAAGTGCTGAAAGAGCTACATGCTCAAGGGGGTCTTGAGCAGAGGTAGGAATTGAAGGTGGAGCAACATGAGGTGTTGGTGGAGAGCTTGTGGATGGGGGAAATGAGGGTTGAGAGATGGGGATTGTGGAAATGGAAGATAATGGAATGGAAATAGAGGGTGTAAATGAGGGTTGTGCAATGATATCTTGAAGTAATTGTTGGTATGAGGTAGATGAAGATGGTGGCTCAGGAGGGGATGAGGGAGAGTCATCAATGAAGGAATCATCTAGAAGGTTAAAAGAGGGAATATGAGAGGATGAATCAATATCTAGGTGTGGATATTGATGTAGAGGATGAGAGATTTCTTCTGTGAGTTGTGGAGGTGGAGAAAGAACTGAAGTTGGAGATGGGGTGGAAATTATGATGGTGGATGTTGTAGATGCAACAAGAGGTGGAGGATGAGGAGAAGAAGCAGGCAAGTCTTCTACAGGGGCAGAAACTTGAGGGGAAGTGACTAGAGAAGTTCTTGTGCCTGAAGTAGTAGCTGTAGAGAGCCTGCTGGGCTTCACAATTTGTCTGTCCCATTTTCCAAATAGGGCACAGGTGAGGCTCTTGGAGGCATTGATGTGTATTCCATTTGAAACTAGCAGGGCAGGGCATCTATTCTGAAGAAACATCCCTAAGATTCTCCCAAAATTAACAAAGTTTTTGTTGATTTTCTTCTTGATTAGATCAAAGAAGATTTCTCCCCAATTCAATTGTTTCTTATCTACAAGAGCACCCATCAAGCAGAGCTGATACCTGGAGATGGTATCATGGGCTGAGTGTTTGGCCAACAAGACTTTGCCAACAACATCAGCTAGGAATCTGTACTCAATAGATAGATTTTTCTTCAGCAGTTTGCTAGGGTTTGCATCTGAATATCCCATTCTATTAAGCAATTCATAAAACTCTTCTCCAGAAATCTTAGCAGAATCCTCTCCAGAATTTAATTAAAAAATCTCTGTCAGGGCAGCAGGTGTGAGAGATACCTGGGTTCCTGAGATTATTCCAACAACTGTATTCTGATCCTGATTGTGGGCAGTATATACCCATTCCTTGATCTCATCTGCAGGTAATTTGATCCTGGTAGTCATGATAGTGACTAGCGTTTGTTCCTTGAAAAGTTCTAGAATATCTCTGAAAATTTGATCGCTGTTACTGAAAGAGTCCATGTCGATGTCAAAATCTGCATCAAATTTCATTGCGGCCAGGATTGCAACTGAGACGGCCATTGATTCCTGCAAAAATCAACAAACAAACGACCAAGTGTAGAGAAGTTTGGAGGGAAAGAGAAAATTTGCAGAGAGAATGAAAGCGCAAAGGGAGAACGACGGCCGAAAAATGAATTTTATATTAGGATTCGACGCAGAAAAGGAAAGATCGTTGAACTCAGTTCGACGATCTGGGCTTATAAAGGAAACTGAAAGGTCATCAATAGCGTCGATCTCCGTTCGACGATATTGGAGAGTGTCGAGCTCCGTTCAATGATAGTTTCAGAAAACAAAATCGTAGAGCTTCGTTCGACGATCGCTGACCTGAAAAAGATAGTTGAGCACTATCTGAGAAGCGCTGAACTCTGGTCGACGATTTCGGAAGTCGTCGATCTCCGTTCGACGATCTGGGGGAAAATCGTCGAGCGCAGTTCAGAGACCAGAAACACTCTTATACACTAGAAAAATTAAAATATTTGCCTAGTCTTGGTCATTTTTAGAGTTGTAAGATCTTGGATATTATTTTAGACTTCCTCCATCTAACATTCCTAACTGATTCAGGAAGAAGGTGTTTTTCTTTTCATCCAAGGGTTTGGTGAAAATATCTCCCCTTTGCAAATCAGTTGGGATATATTGAAGTTCAATTTTATTTTTCTCAACATTATCCCTTAGAAAGTGAAGCCTAATTTCTATGTGTTTTGTCCTACTATGGAGGACTGGATTTTGTGCTATGCAAATAACACTAGTATTATCACAAAATATTTTTGACTTCTCTAAGTTGTAGCCATAGTCTAGGAGTTGGTTTTGAATACACAAGATTTGTGAATAACAACTGCCTGCAGCCATATATCCTGCTTCAGCAGTTGAAGTTGACACAGATGTTTGTTTCTTGCAAAACCAGGAGACAAGTCTGTCACCAAGAAACTGACAAGTTCCACTAGTGCTTTTCCTGTCAATTCTGCATCCAGCATAATCAACATCAGAATATCCAGTTAAGTCAAATGTTGAATCTTTTGGATACCAAAGACCTAGATTTGGACAACTTTTTACATACCTGAGAATCCTTTTTACTAAGGTTAGGTGTGACTCTCTAGGGCTCACTTGGAATCTAGCATATATGCATGTAGCAAACATTATGTCAGGTCTACTAGCTGTAAGGTACAATAAAGAGCCAATCATTGCTCTATATGTTGTCTGATCAACAGGTTTCCCATGTTTATCAGCATCTAATACAGCATTAGTAGGCATAGGTGTTTTCATACATGATGCTTCAGACATACCAAATTTCTTAACCAATTCTTTTGCATACTTGGTTTGAGAAATGAATATGCCTTCAGCATGTTGTTTGATTTGCAATCCTAGAAAGAAGGATAGCTCACCCATTCTACTCATTTTAAATTTAGAATGCATTAGATTGGAGAACCTTCTGCACAAATTTGAATCAGTAGAACCAAAAATAATATCATCTACATAGACCTGTACTAGTAGGGTATGGGACTTATGAGTTCTAATAAAAATAGTTTGGTCTACTCTACCCCTTATAAACTCATTTTTCAGAAGAAAACATGCTAGGGTCTCATACCATACTCTAGGAGCTTGCTTTAGACCATATAATGCTTTATGCAATTTGAAAACATAATCAGGATGAGTTGAAGAGATAAAACCTGGAGGTTGTCTGACATAGACTTCTTCTTTGATGTCTCCATTGAGAAAAGCACTCTTTACATCCATCTGGTATACTTTGAAGCCTTTGTGTGCTGCATATGCTAAGAAGATTCTTGTGGCCTCTAACCTTGCAACTGGTGCAAAAGTCTGGTCATAATCTATCCCTTCTTCTTGAGAGTACCCTTGAGCAACTAGCCTCGCTCTGTTCCTTACAATAACTCCTTGATCATCCAATTTATTTCTGAACACTCACTTTGTTCCAACAATGGAGTGATCCTTAGGCCTTGGTACTAGTTCCCAAACTTTGTTCCTTTCAAATTGATGCAACTCTTCTTGTGTTGCAATGATCCAGTGTGTATCTTGCTCTACATCTTGAATGGATTGAGGTTCAATTTGAGAAAGGAAGCAAGTGTGCATCAGATTTTGGTTGACCTGATTTCTGGTTTGCATACTAGCTGAGATGTCTCCAATCACTTGGGAGATTGGATGGTCTCTTGATGTTACTAAATCCACAGGGTGTGTTGATTGTTCACCAACCTGTGTTGTTGTTTCCTCTTGTGGTACAACAACTGGATCTTCAAGAAGTTTCTCTTCAAGATGTTGAATGTCTTCTTCATCTACACTGCTTTCCTCTTTTTGAATAATTTGTAATCTGTCCAGGTCTTCTGCAAGAGAGTGTACCTGCAAAGGTTCTATGGTAGAAGTATTCTTCTCCTTGAAAGACATGTTAGATTCATCAAAAGATATATGAACAGATTCTTCAATTTTATGAGTTGATTTATTATATACCCTATAAACCTTACTGATCATGGAGTATCCCAGAAACACTCCTTCATCAGCTTTAGCTTGAAATTTTGCTAAGTATTTCTTGTCATTATTATGAATGTAACAGATACAACCAAAAATTCTAAAATAATCTACTTTAGGTTTCTTCCCTTTGAGTAATTCATAGGGAGTCTTGCCCTTCAGTTTATGTATTAAACTTCTATTCAGCATATAGTTAGAGGTGTTCACTGCCTCTGCCCAAAAGAATAGAGGAAGGTGAGCATCTGACAACAATGTAGTGACAGATTCAATAAGGGTTCTATTTTTTCCTTTCAGCTACTCCATTTTGTTGAGGAATTCTAGGAGCTGAGAAAGTGTGCCTGATCCCTTCACTCTGACAGAACTCTTGCATAAGAAGAGAATCAAACTCTGTCCCATGATCACTTCTGATCAGGGCAATGTGAGTATTGAACTCACTCTGTATGCATTTGAGAAACTCTGTCAAACACTTAAAGTTATCAGACTTCTTCCTCAGAAAGAACACCCATGTGAATCTAGAGAAGTCATCTACAACTACTAAGGTATAAGATTTTCCTCCTAAGCTTTGTACTGTAATGGGTCCAAAAAGATCCATGTGTAACAGATACAAAATCCTAGGTGAATCACTCTTATTAAGTGACTTGAAACTATTTTTGGTTTGCTTGTCTAATTGACAAGCCCTGCAGAGTCCTTCCTTCTTGTAGGGGTCAGAAGGTAGTCCTCTAACAAGGTTGTCCTTGGATAGTCTAGTAATGGTTCTAAGGTTTATATGTCCTAATCTCTTATGTCATAACTCATTAGGTCTACAAATAGAATTAAACAGGCAAATATCTACTTCAGTTGAAAGAAAATCTACTAAATAGATGTTACCTTTCCTTTTACCTGTCAACACAGTTGTGTTGTCCTCTGACTTGATCTTGCATGAGGACTTGCTGAAAGTCACTTGGTAGCCTTCATCACATAGCTGACTGATGCTGATCAAGTTATGCTTCAGTCCTTCCACATAGGCTACTTTCTTGAATATGACTGTGTCAATCTGGACTGCACCATATCATTTTGTTAGTCCAAAGTTTGAATCTCCAAATATGACTTTGGGTCCAAGCTTAGCTTTGAAGGATGTGAAGTTGTCCTTGCTTCCTGTCATGTGCTTTGAGCACCGACTATCCAGATATCATTGTTGGTTTGATGTTGGATA
Source organism: Platanthera guangdongensis (assembly GCA_039583875.1). Classification (NCBI taxonomy): domain Eukaryota; kingdom Viridiplantae; phylum Streptophyta; class Magnoliopsida; order Asparagales; family Orchidaceae; genus Platanthera; species Platanthera guangdongensis. The sequence goes on from CM077147.1 coordinate 33,985,425, forward strand.
GGTCTTCACCTGCACATAAAGCAATTTACTTATTTTTGACCTAGTTTACCTTGGGCCTAGGTTGATAACCTTTAAATTCAGAAATAAAAGACATCCCTGGTTGACTCTTATAACCTTCAGGATGATATCTCCTTAGAGGTATTATCCATTCAGTATAATGGTTAAAGCTTTGGGATGAATGACCCCTAGGTTTGGATTTTGATTTACCCTTGAAAAGGTTTTCAAAGCTCTGATCTCTGCTCGACAATCGCTGAGCTGAGTTCGACGATCTTGGGTCAGATCGTCGAGCTCCATTCGACGGTCGACTGTGGCAGAGTTCAGGGTTTAGAAATCGTCGACCTGAGTTCGACGATTTTGCCTGAGATCGTTGATCTCCGTTCGGCGATCGTCTAGCTCCGTTCGACGATTTCTGTTGAACCTTGGTTTTCTTAGGTAAGTCAGAATTTTTCCTAGCTACCTCTACAACTCCCTTGCCTTTATCAGAGATAAATTTAATTGAGGTTGTTAGTACTATAGGTTGGCTAGATGAAGCACCCAAACCCAGTGTACTATTGAATCTAGAGTTCATTGTGCTTGTGATGTCCATTTGCTTGATACTTCTCCCATTAAGGGATTCTGCAAGCTTTTTGGCCTCCGATAGCTCACTTTTCAGTGAAGCTATCTGCTCCCTACAGCACTCCAACTCCTCAGAGAGTTTGAGGTTATCTGATTTTAAGGTACTGTGTTCAGACAATTGATTTCTGAGAGAAATGATTTCCTTCTCAGATTTTAATAAGTCTAAACATAGTGCTTTAAATTCATACTTGAAGTCCTCAGAATTGAAATCAAATGAGTCTATTACCTGGTCCTCTTCAGGTTGAGTCTCTGATTCAGATTCTGACTCTTCTGCATCAGAATTGTGTTGTGAGGCATTGATAGCCATCATGCAGAATTCCTTCTCTCCAGCATCATCCTCATCATCACTTGAGCTGGAAGAAGTTTCAGATTCTTCTTCTGTCTCACTCCAAGTTTCAGCAACAAATCCCTTCCTTGTGTGTTTGTTCTTGCTGGAGGAGGGTTTGTCATTGCTATTCTTCTTGAAGTCCTTGTCTTTTCTTCTTTCTCTCTTATCCTTTCTGTCCTTGTTTTTATTTTCTGGACAGTCAGGCACAATGTGGCCTGGTTTCCTGCAACCAAAACAGATAATCTCTTTGTTATTTGATTTATCATACCTTGGCTTGTCATGCTCTTTGTATGATCTTTTCGTGAAGTCCTTTCTGGCCATTTTATAAAATATTTTGGCCAGTAGACTAAGCAGCTCATCATTGCCTGTGATCTTGTCTTCAGGCTGATCTTCATTGGCTTTGAAGGCTATTGACTTTTCCTTTCTTGTGGCTGGTGAGGCAGCCTTCTGCTCTTCTTCTCTTGAGCAGCTCATAAGACTTGAGCTTGCCCAAGAGAGCTTCTGTTGTGATTTCATTCAGACTTCTGGCATCCTTGATTGGCCAGATCCTTGAGTCCCAAGTGCTTGGGAAGCACATTAGGATTTTATCATTTAGCTCAGTCAATGAGATCTTTTTATCCAAAGTTTTCAGTTCATTGACTATGAGACTGAGTCTGTTATACATGTCTGCTACTGACTCAGCTTCTCCTTTCTTGAAATTCTCATATTGGGTTATGAGGTGAGATCTTCTGTCTTTTCTCTCATCAGCAGATCCTGAGACTATTTCAGATAGCTTGTCCCAGATGTCCTTTGCTGAGTTGCATTCAGCTACCTTTTGGAATATCTCATCAGACATAGTCTGAGCAAGAATGTTCATAGCTTTTGCATCTGCAACTTTCCATTTCTTTATTTCTACATCTGTTCCTGAGGGAGGTGGAACAGCATTTGTACTTCTGCTCTCTGGAGGTCTTGGACACACTGTCAAAACAGAATTGAAAATGTCCTCATCAATAGAATTCATGTACAGTCTAATCTTTGCCTTCCAAAGTGCAAACTTAGACAGATTGCACATTGTAGGTCTGGTGCTAGCATAATCTTTGTTTTGGTTCATGTTTTGTGAAGGAATAATCCTAATAACAAAATTAAAACAAACAGATCTAACTAGAGGGATCTTTGGGTTCAGGTGTTGGCTTGTGCAACCACCAAGGTGTGGTATTTTTAACCAACCTACCTCTGATACCAATTGAAAGTGCAAGTTAGATCTAATATACTCTAGAGGGGGGTGAATAGAGTATGGTGCTTGCTAAAAACTTTTTACAACAGTTGTTGTATTCCAAGGTGAACAGGGAAACAAATAATATAAAGTAAATCTAAACACAGAATAATCATAGATTAAACATAAAGCAATCACAAACCACAGCCAGAAACAAAAGAAAGACAAGCAACCAAAAGACACAAGAAGCTATAGTGGTTCCCCAACCAATCTAGGTACATCCACTCTTCTACCACCCTAGGTAGAAATCCACTGCAGGATGAGTTGATCAGGTGTCCTGGGCACCAATGAGCTTTTGATAAGGTGCTCAAAAACCAAACCAGATTTTTTGATCAGGTGTCTTGCCACCACTGAGTTTGATAAGGTCTCAGAAACCAATCACAAACTTTTGAAGGGAGTTTGAAAAACCCTTTACAGCAGAGAGAGAGAGAGGGATGAGATAATCTTCTCTGTTAACAATCAGAGAGAAGATAGTAGATGTTGTCAAAGCTCCCCCTAAGATCTGTAGTTGTTCAGGAAGTGAAGCTTTGCAGTAGGGTGATAGGCCTTCAGATGATTTGATCTCCAGCAAGATATGATTTCAGCAACAGCTGAAATGTGAGGTGTCTGGAGTCTTGAATGATGATGGCCTTTGAACACTTGAATCAAGAGAGATCTGAAAATTTCAGTTAGTTGATCTTCTTTTGTGATGGTGTTCTTGTGTGAATTTTTGAGACTGAGAATGTCTGCAACTCTCTTTCTTTCTCTTGTGTGATTGTTGTTGTAAGAGCTGTTGTTGCAGAGAATTGTTATTGCAGAATATGTGTGTCACTTGCACTGAGAAGAATGAAAAACTAATCTTTTATTCTCTTGATCTGAATAGAAATGATCCTCTGTCCAAGATAGCCGTTAGCCTGTCATTAATTGACTTCCTTAATTGCAATTTGTCTTCTGGAGGAAAGTCCAATAAAACATTTCTTGAAAATTTCTTGAAACTTGCTCTAGATTTATTAAAAACGGCTACAAGATCTCTGAATTAAATGCTGACAATAATTCCACAACTGTCTGAGTTTGAATCTTGAAAAATATCTAACTCTTCAGAAAAACGTCGAACTTAGCTCCACTATCGTTGAACTGAGCTCAGAGATTGGACTTAGACAGAAACAGAGATCGTCGATCTGAGCTCAACTATCGCCGAACTGAGCTCAGAGATAGAGAATCAAACTGGAGTCAAGAACGTCGATCTGAGCTCGAAGATCGTCGAATGGAGTTCGACGACTTGTTGAAGTTGAGCTCAGAGATCGTCGAATGGAGTTCGACGATCCGTCGAAGTGAGCTCAACGATCGTCGAATAAAGTTCGACGATTCGTCGTACTGAGCTCGACGAAATGACTTAGTCTCCAAAACTGAAAAAAACATGGTCTTGAGGGCAGCTTCAAAACCTAACTACTAACCCTTAGACTCAATTCTAATTGACCTTTAGATCTATACAATGAGGTCAAAACAGGTTTCTTAAGAGATATAGTGATCCTTGCCCAAATCAGTAATAGGGTGTTCCAACAACCTCAACTGCATACAGAGCTCAAAAGATATATCCAGCTCCAGTCGAACAGGTGCAGGAGGAAGACGTGGAAGTAAAGGCATCCCCTTGTGAAAAGAAGCAACGAATCTGCAACAAAGTACAGGGAAACGCTTCAGAAGCGATGCAGGGAAAAGGCCAGGAGACGCAAACCTGATGGCGTGAAGATCAAGCAACGACTTTTTTAGTTCTTTATTTAAAGTCCTGTTCAGGGCACAGTATTGTGTGTGTAATGAAAAAAGACAAAATTTCCTTTAATATTTGCCAGCTATTTCCTCTTTCGATACCTGTGCAAGGATAACTTATTGTAGTGTTATTGATATAAAATATTTTATATAGCTTCCTTTATATTTTATCAATTCCTAAGAGCGGCTTGATACCACTTAGAATTTGTTGGTTTGTCTACGTGCATTGAAACTATCAGTAACTAATCTTGACTACGAATATTGTTATATTCAAAGTAATTACGTAAATCATGATCAATTGGGTCACCTTCAGAAAATCTAGGACAGTATATGTCAAAATTACCAAGGCGTTCAGAAATAACCTGGGTTCTAACTGGAGTTGCTGTGGGTATTGAATGATTGAGCCTGTTGGACATTAGTTTGTAGTTCTCCCACTTCGATGGGTTGGTGTGTGCCACTTGATGTTCCTTTGCCCATGATCTTCTACAGATTTTGGAATTTCTTCATCATATATTGTCGGAGTGTGGTGATATGTTCCACATGCAAGAACCGATGTGTGAACTTTGGTTTCCAGAATTTGAAGTGCCAAAAGATTTTCTTTTGTCTGCAATTCCTTCGCCTTTAAATATGTGGAGAATTGTTGTCTGATCTGTAGAGCCTGTTGATTCATTTTGGTAGAAAATCTTTGTTGGGGTTATTCAATTTGGAAGGCTCTAACCTTCTACTCGACCTACAGTGCGTTCTTTTACTTCAGCAACCGAGCATAGGCCTTCACTCATCTTGAATCGGCAGGATATGTTCCCTCAACGAGAACACTAAAAATGTTGGGATCCCGCCAGAGGAAGTGGTGTTTGTCTGACAAAAGAGGGCCAAGTGGTGACCAGAGGAATGAGAGACGAAATAAGGGAGAGAATTGAGAGGAAAAAATTTTGTTATCATTACTCATAATCCCTAATTACAGCCTATCAATATGCTTTCATAGTTTAGGTCAATTTGATCGTTACAGCAGAAGACCGTTGCTCATCAGATAATATTACATTTTTAAAAACAATTATAAGCTGGCGAAATATCTAGAGAGATAATCCAGACGCTCAGATTTGTGCCGCTGGAGTAAATATTGAATAAGCATCGTTGATCTAGTAGGACGGTTAAAGGCCAATGATGATATCCGTGCACTGTGCTGATCGTCTGGTTTAATTGGCACCTTGTGTTAAATCTGATCGTTGGATCAATTTGAGGAAATCTGAGGACCTTTGTATAAAACCCTAAGAGCTCGTTCGTTTGTGTTGAAATTTGTGAAGTGGAAGTGGTTGACGGGACAGGCCGGGCGGCCTGGGCGGACAGCGTTGGCGGACTAGGCGGACTGGGCGGACTGTTGTGTGCGGCCTGGTGGAAAGTCTAGTGGAAGCCGACTGTTTTTCTGAGCGGGTTATATGCAAGTAGTCCGCAGACTGTGCGGCTGGTATCTGCGGATAGGACGTTGGCTGATTGGTTTAGCCAAGGAGCTGCCTGAGCGGATAGAGACTTGCGGACTGGTGCATTGCTCAGTGGCCGTGGTGCAAGTTTATGCTGATTGGCGGTTTGGCTCATGTCCGCGGGAAGCTTGCGGACTAGTGTGTCCGCGGTATGGGCTGTTGCGGACTGGGCTTAGAGCTTGGCTAAGGCCTTGTCGAGCTCTGGTGTTACAACAAATGTTTGTTGTGGAGGTCGTTCGCGGACTGGTGTGTGGAGTCCGGGAGATGGCTGCTGCGTTGGGCAGGTGTGCGAGTAGCCTGCGGACTGCTGGCGGTCTGTGTGCTAGGGTGTTTGGCGGACGGGAGTTTATGTCCGCCATGGTCGCATTGGCCTTTGATGGTTTTGGACGTGGTCACAATCTGTGCCAAGACCATGGTGTCCGCAGTATCCGCCAAGTTCGTTGTTGACCTGGCGGACTTGCTTTCTGCCTTTGGTCGTGGACTTGTGGCGGATTGAGGCTTGAGTTTTGCGGACTGCCTCGGGTTTGTGCGGACAGCCATTGAAGGGGGTTGCTGTCCTGCAGTGGTTGGAGGCTTTGCGGGCTGTTGCCTTGTCCGCATAGCTTGGGCGGACTGATGAGGGTTCGCCAATGATGCCTTGCTCCTGGCGGTTTATCCTTAGTATCCGGCCAAGTCCTTGCGGACTCGGCGGACGGTGTTTTGCTATCGCGCGGGCTGTGGCGGTGTCGCTATCTCTAGGGCGGTGACCACACTCCTCACCTCGCCTATAAATAGGACCCCCCTGGCAGGTTTACAGTAACTTGAGTGAACAGTAAGTTGGGTTGGGCAAGGAGCTGCAGTCTCAGTTTGTCTGTCCACGCGGATTGATTCAGGGCTAACAGTTTGCTGTGTGCAGGTCGCGCGGGTAGCTTCAAGGAGCTAGGAGTTTGGCTTTGACTTCGGTCAAGTACTTGGAAGTTGTGCGGTCTCTACGGATTCAGCAGAAGGTCGCTCTGCGTCTTGTCAACTCTGTTTCAACTTTGCCAGCTTCAATAACCTGTCCGCCGGTTTCAGGCGGGTAGGGGGTGTGTTCCTCAGTTCAGCCTCAGCAGGAGACGAATAATGGTGTGTCCGCGCGGCCTCGCGGCTTCGGCGGACTCCGTGTCTATTCGGCGGATTGCAGCTTAGTTCAGGCGATCTCAGCGGACTCAGCGACCTCGGCGACCTCGGCGGTCTCGGCGGACTCCGGTGTTGTCCGCCCGGCTTGGTTTTTGGTGCTTTCTGTTTACAGTTGTTTATACTAGCGAAATCATGTCTCGTTATGTATACCTCGTGTTGTAAAGAAGTGAATGTATAAAAGATCTGCTTGTGCTTCCATTGTTTGTTGGGATTAGCCTTGTTCCTTGGTTTTCCGCTGGTTCAACGTGAGAACTGGGTAGTGCCGAAGATATTAATTTGGCGTTTGGGCTACCTTGCTGACCACGCTGAGAAAATTTAACATGGTATCAGAGTGAGGTTCAGTTGCGTGAGCGGTTGTCAACCAGTGTTGTTACTCAGGGCTTGAGTGGTGTTCAACCTGTGTTGTTGCTCGGAGCTTCTGAAAGGTTGCCAACAAGTGTTGCAATGGAAGGGAGCTTTGCAAGGGGTCTTGACATTGAACTCTTAACGCCGACTAACTTCAAGAAGTGGAAGTCGTGCATGAAGAGTTATCTTCTTGGCGAGGAGCTGTGGGAAGTCGTCGGTGGTGACGACAGACAAGAAGTGACTGCTGCGTTCGGTACTGCTGAGCAGGTTAGGCTCTGGAGGAAAACAAATGCTAAGGCGGAGTTTATCCTCAAGAGGGCCGTGTATCCGGAACTGTTTATCACATCGTCGGATGTGAGTCGGCTGTCGATATTTGGACAACCATTGATGAGTTGTTCAATAGGAAGAATGTGGCGTGGCTTCAGTTTCTGGAGAATGAGTTGGCCAGGGCAACTCAGGGAGACCTTTCCATCTCAAAGTACTTCTTAAAGATGAAAAGCTTGTGTGCTGAGCTGTCGGCACTGGATCCTGATGAGCCTATCTCTGTGGCGAAGATGAAAAGGCACATTATCCGCGGCTTGCGGAAGGAGTATGTGGCCTTTGTGACATCTGTTCAAGGGTGGGCTACTCAGCCGTATTTGCTGGAGCTGGAGAATCTGCTTGCATCGCAGGAGAGCTTAGCAAGGCAGATGGCTGGAGTTAATCTTAATCAGGAAGGCAGCGAAGCTCTCTTCTCAGGCAAGAAGAAAGGATGGGAAGGGAAGAAGAAGAAGAAGGTGCAGGTCGCTGGTGAGAAGGAGACTTCAACTTCATATCAGCCGGATCGGAGCAATGCTCCTAAGGACTGGAAGAAGAATTTGAAGTGCTACCGGTGTCATCAGCGAGGGCACTTCAAGCGGGACTGCAAGGTCAAACTGCAGCCTGGGCATGCTGCGGGAAAGGAGGAAGCTTGCTCGATAAGTGAAGAAGCAGAATGAGGCGGAGCTTTTATGACGGGCACTTGTGTATGTGCCTTGTCTGCTGAGGACTTCAACGGCGAGTGGATCGTGGACTCCGGGTGTGGTCATCACCTCACCGGAGACAAATCGAAGTTCACCTCCATGCAGGCTTACTCAGGTAATGAAGTTATTATCACTGCTGATAATATTGTTTATGCAGTAGAGAAAGAGAGGGTCGTGTCTTTGGGTATTGATCAGGGGCCACTCACATTAAGGAGTGTGTATCACATGTCGGGCATGAAGAAAAACCTCTTCTCAGTGACCAATGCAGTGGACGCTGGTTATCACGTTCTGTTTGGGCCAACAGACGTGAGGTTCCTTCGCAACGTATCAGCGGTGAAGGCTGATGTTGCTCATGTTGGAAGGAGGGTGAAGAACTTGTTTGTTCTTGCCAATAATTCTTATGTTGATCGTATGAGGGCCAATGATAGCGCTGCTATCTGGCATGAGAGGCTGGGGCATGTTGGCATGGACAAGCTGAAGGCGATGGCTAGTAGAAGTTTGGTGAAGGGGTTGCCTAAGTTGTCTTCCTTTGGTGACGGGCATGTTTGTGCGGGCTGTCAATACGGTAAGGCATATCGCCTTCCGTTTGGTAAATCACAAACAAGGAGCAAGAAACCATTGGAGTGCATTCATGGCGACTTGATGGGACCGACGGTTACTGCCAGCCTTGGTGGAAGCAGATACATGCTTGTCTTGGTTGATGACTACTCAAGGTATACTTGGGTGTACTTCTTAAAGGAGAAGTCAGAAGCCTTCCGTTTGTTTGTGGAGTTTAAGGAGTTGGTAGAAGGCCGGCTTGGCTTGCGGATTAAGAAGCTTAGAACTGATAACGGGGGTGAGTTTGTTTCCTCCGAGTTTTCTAACTTCTGCAGGAAGCACGGGATCCAACGAGAGCTTACTTGTGCTCACACTCCACAACAAAATGGGGTAGCAGAGCGGAAGATCCGTCATCTGATGGAGACCTGCAAATGTTGGCTTCATGCGAAAGATATCCCAAGGTCTTTTTGGGCGGAGGGGATGTCTTGTGCTGCTTATGTCATCAACCGGATGCCACTCAGCCCTATCAACATGAAGACTCCTATTAATCTGTTGCTGAAGGAGAAGCCGGGTGTGGGACACCTTAGGGTGTTCGGTTCAACTTGCTACGTGCATGTCCCGGATGCTTCACGGACTAAGCTGGATGCGAAGGCAAGGAAGCTTGTCTTTGTTGGCTACGATGAGCGGAAGAAAGGATGGAAATGCATGGACCCTGTGACAAAGAAGTTCGTGGTGTCAAGAGACGTTGTCTTTGACGAGCTGACGTCATATGGAGGTGGCTCGGTTGAGCTAACCGGAAGTAGCAAGGTTGATGAAGCACCAGTGGTGGCTGCTGAAGGCTTGGAAGAGGAGCTTGCTGTTTCACCAGCAGCTCCTGTTGCTTCTAACTCCGAGGCTGAGCCTTCTGGCTCAGGAAGCAGGGAGAGCACTGTTCAATGCTTGCCCCAAGTAGGAGTTGAGCCCGAATAAGCAACGGAAGCAGTGAGCAAGGATCCGACCCTTCGGAGATCGAAGAGGGTTGTTAAGCCACCAGCTCGGTACTGTGATGGGAATGCAGTGAGCTTTGTCTCCTGCTTCTTTGCAGGTCCTCTGGATGAGCGAGAGCCTGCAACCTTCAACGAGGTAACTGGAGTGAAGGAGTGGGAAGGTGCCATGAAAGAAGAGATTGATGCTCTGAAGAAGAATGAAACCTGAGACCTTGTGCCTAAGGTTGATGACATTACTCCGGTTACTTGCAAGTGGGTGTATAAGTTGAAGAAGAAGGCTGATGGGAGCATTGATAGGTTCAAAGCTCGCCTGGTCGCTAGAGGATTCTCACAACAGTATGGAGAAGACTATGAGGAGACATTCAGTCCAGTTGCGAAGATGACTTAAGTTAGAGTGGTGATCGCCTTGGCTGCTAGCAAGGGATGGAGGTTGTGGCAACTCGATGTGAAGAATGCCTTTCTTTATGGAGAGATTGACAAGGACATCTTCATGGATCAGCCGCTTGGTTTTGTCTCTGAAAAGCATCCGGACTATGTCTGCAAACTTAGGAAGGCTCTCTATGGGTTGAAGCAAGCTCCTAGAGCTTGATATGGGAAGATTGCAGAGTACTTGCAATTTTGTGGATACCTTGCTTCCAACTTGGATTCAAGCTTGTTCGTCAAGAAGAAGGGGGAGCTACAAGTCTTGGTCCTGCTATATGTAGATGACATGATCATCACAGGGAATTCGAAGGGGGAAGTAGCAAGGCTCAAGGCTGAGCTTGCTATACGCTTCGAGATGAAAGACTTGGGAGAGCTTCATCACTTTCTCGGTCTTGAAGTGGAGAGGAAGGAGTGCGGGATTCTCATTTGCCAGAAAGGGTATGCAGATCGCATTGTGAAGCGGTTCGGCATGGGCGAAGGGAAGAAGTGCTCTACTCCACTGGAACCTGGGCTGAAGCTTCCACGAGATGAGGGAAGGGTTCTTCATGATCCCTTGGTGTTCAGAGCTCTTGTTGGGAGCTTGATTTACCCGACGATTACAAGGCCGTACATTGCTTATGTTGTTGGCCGAGTAAGTCGGTATATAGCTGAACCAAGACAATCTTATCTAGTGGAGGCGAAGGGTATTCTGAAGTATGTCAAGGAGACTTCTGACATGGGACTCCTCTATGGAAGGGACTCGGAGTTTGACTTGCTTGGGTACACGGATGCTGACTATGACGGTGATTCAGATGATCGGAGGTCTACTTCAGGTTATGTGTTCACTTGCGGTTCATCTAGCATCTCGTGGTGTAGCAAGAAGCAGGACTCGGTGTCCGTCTCAACTACGGAGGCAGAGTATAAGGCTTCGACCTTGGCTGCTCGGGAAGCCATCTGGTTGAGGAGGCTTATAGAGGATGTTCATGAAGAAGTGCAAGTGCCAACTTTACTCCGGGGTGACAATGAGAGTGCTCTCAAACTGGTTAACAATCCAGTGTGTCATGCCAGGACCAAGCATATAGAGATTGATCACCACTTCATCAGGGAGAAGGTCTTGGAGGGATCTCTGCTGGTCGGGCATGTTCGGAGTGAAGATAATCTTGCTGACATCTTCATGAAGCCACTGTCGAAGGGGCCCTTTAAGCGCTTGCGCAGCTTGCTGGGATTGGTCACCACTTCCCACTTCTAGGGGGAGTGTTGAAATTTGTGAAGTGGAAGTGGTTGACGGGACAGGCCGGGCGGCCTTGGCGGACAGCGTTGGCGGACTAGGCGGACTAGGCGGACTGGGCAGACTGTTGTGTGCGGCCTGGTGGAAAGTCTAATGGAAGCCGACTGTTCTTCTGAGTGGGTTATATGCAAGTAGTCCGCGGACTGTGCGCATGGTATCTGCGGATAGGGCGTTGGCTGATTGGTTTAGCCAAGGAGCGGCCTGAGCGGATAGAGGCTTGCAGACTGGTGCATTGCTCAGTGGCCGTGGTGCAAGTTTGTGCTGATTGGCGGTTTGGCTCATGTCCGTGGGAAGCTTGCGGACTAGTGTGTCCGCGGTATGGGCTATTGCAGACTGGGCTTAGAGCTTGGTTGAGGCCTTGTCGAGCTCTGGTGTTACATCAGATGTTTGCTATGGAGGTCGTTGGTAGACTGGTGTGTGGAGTCCGGGAGATGGCTGCTGCGTTGGGTAGGTGTGCGAGTAGCCTGCGGACTGATGGCGGTCTGTGTGCTAGGGTGTTTGGCGGACAGGAGTTTATGTTCGCCATGCTCGCATTGGCCTTTGATGGTTTTGGACGTGGTCACACTCTGTGCCAAGACCATGGTTTCCGCAGTATCCTCCAAGTCCGTTGTTGACCGGGCGGACTTGCTTTCTGCCTTTGGTCGTGGACTTGTGGCGGATTGAGGCTTGAGTCTTGCGGACTGCCTCGGGTTTGTGCGGACAACCATTGAAGGGGGTTGCTGTCCTGCAGTGGTTGGAGGCTTTGCGGGCTGTTGCCTTGTCCGCATAGCTTGGGCGGACTGATGAGAGTTCGCCAACGATGCCTTGCTCCTGGCGGTTTATCCTTGGTATCCGGCCAAGTCCTTGCGGACTCGGCGGATGGTGTTTTGCTATCGCGCGGGCTGGGGCGGTGTCGCTATCTCTAGGGCGGTGACCACACTCCTCACCTCGCCTATAAATAGGACCCTCCTGGAAGGTCTACAGTAACTTGAGTGAACAGTAAGTTGGGTTGGTCAAGGAGCTGCGGTCTCAGTTTGTCTGTCCGCACGGATTGATTCAGGGCTGACGGTTTGCTGTGTGTAGGTCGCGCGGGTAGCTTCAAGGAGCCAGGAGTTTGGCTTTGACTTCGGTCAAGTACTTGAAAGTTGTGCGGTCTCTGCGGATTCAGCAGGAGGTCGCTCTGCGGCTTGTCAACTCTGTTTCAACTTTGCCAGCTTCAATAACCTGTCCGCCGGCTTTAGGCGGGTAGGGGGTGTGTTCCTTAGTTCAGCCTCAGTAGGAGACGAATAAAGGTGTGTCCGCGCGGCCTCGCTGCTTCGGCAGACTTCGTGGCTATTCGGCGGATTGCAGCTTAGTTCGGGCGATCTCAGCGGACTCGGCGACCTCGGCGACCTCGGTGGTCTCGGCGGACTCCGGTGCTGTCCGCCCGGCTTGGTTTTTGGTGCTTTCTGTTTTCAGCTGTTTATACTAGCGAAATCATGTCTCGCTATGTATATCTCGTGTTGTAAAGAAGTGAATGTATAAAAGATGAGCTTATGCTTCCATTGTTTGTTGGGATTAGCCTTGTTCCTTGGTTTTTCGCTGGTTCAACGTGAGAACTGGGTAGTGCCGAAGATATTAATTTGGCGTTTGGGCTACCCTGCTGACCACGCTGAGAAAATTTAACAGTTTGCAAGTTTTCATTTCAAGGTTTTTGTTTTGGTCCAAAACGAAAACCTCATGCGTTTTCGTTTTGGGGCAAAACAAATACTTATGTTCATTTGGAGAATGTTTTTCATGTTCATTTTAAACAAAACAAAAAATGATATTAGTTTGTGATGGCCCGGGCAACGCTTAAGAGAAGACAACAGCCAAACTAGCAATCCAACTAGACAAGTATATCTATCGAACTGTAGCAAAGGGACACAAGTGTCGTATTAAATCCGGAAACTGTTGAGTAAGCTTACTCACACGAAGGCTATTATTTTATCGACGCAAATCTTAGGTTAAAAGGAAGCTAAATGCACTAAAGGAAATATTGCATAAAAAAGAGGACTACTTGCAATAAAAATAAAGAGAGCATAAAAGAAACGATTACACTGAAGGGTTAGGACGAAGAGAAGGAAATGCACTCGATCAAGAATCACCTCGGCAAGTGTCGATTAAAAACACGATAAAAAAACTTAAGCTTAATAGGGTAAAGGTCCTTGACCGTGGAGGATCCTAAAGCTTGAACATGCTTCTCTTGAAGTCGTGCCCAACTGAGTTTAGGAAGGTTCGACCGACTCTCGTCTAAATCGTAGGCCTAAAGCTCGCTTTACGCGGTGAACCACACTATTGGATTTTACTCCAATCCGGGAGATTTGGACGTCTGCCTCTCTCGAGGGGTTCGTACAACTCCCTTTACTCTTGAGTGCTCACTTCAATCTATCGGCCTCTCGGCTAGCCAAGAATGAAAGCAAAGGTGGAGAATATATATCGATGTTATATCTCCAACGCATGATAAATCAAGAGTAATTCAAGGCTAAACACTAAAAAGAAAAGGTAAACTCAAAGCATCATAACTTAATCACTTGAACATCAGATCATCAAAATCGAGTACAAGGAGGATTAGTTAATCATGGTGAAGTGGAGGAGGGGGGGGATGAGTAGTAAAGCATAAAGAACACAAGGTAAGAAAGAGAGCAAACAACACTTTTTTTATTAATCTAAAAGAGAGCTTACAACTTGGAAATGAAAATTACAAGTGCAATGAAAATTGAAATCGTATTCTAGCCCTACCATTAGAAACTAAAGCAATTACAAAGGCTACTATGAAGGATCAAGCGCATACCCAACTGCACCAAAAATCCGGACTGTTGGAGAGAGCGCTACGTAATTTCTTAAATAAGTAGCAAAGCGCCACGGGTCAAGTGAAGGAACGCCGGACCAAACAATCCCCCCCCCGGCGTCCAGCACAACCCGTCGGCTCAGAGGTGGAGTTACCACATGGCCCACGTGGCTCAGAGGTGGGGTTACCACATGGACCACACGGCTCAGAGGTGGGGTTACCACATGTCCACGGTTGCACGGTTCAGAGGTGGGGTTACAACATGTCCACGGTTGCCTGACCCACCGGACCAACACAGGTAGAAGGGAAAAATCAGGATTTAATAGCGCCCCCCCCCCCGGTCTTGAACCCGTGACCTCCTCTGATACCAATTGAAGGATCAAGCGCATACCCAATTGCACCAAAAGCCCAGACTGTTGGAGAGGGCGCTACTTAATTTCTTAAATAAGTAGCAAAGCGCCACGGGTCAAGTGAAGGAACGTCAGACCCAACATACTACAAAAGCTTAAACTAAACTAGAATTAGGAAAAACTAAAATGAGAAAGAGAGAGAGAGAGAGAAAGCATGAAAAACTTCAGAAAACAAATGGGCAACACTTCCTTACACACTCCAGAAAACTATATGGACTCAAGGGGGTCTGAATTTATAGAAATTCAAGAGGAGGTGATACGTCCGGCGACACGACCGTGTTGGTGGCCATGTCCCATGTTGGTTGACTTCGGGTTCTGGTTCTGGCGGGAAATGATCATTGCAACGTCGACTGGCGGGCACGCCCATGCTGACACGGCCAACGACACGACCGTGTTGGTGTCCGTGTCCTCTACGGTTGATGGGCTTCGACAGGGGGCGCATTAATGGCGGGCTGCATGCGCTGAGGAGGTGGCGACACGCCTGGAGACACGGCTGTGTTGGTGGTCATGTCCTGCTCTGGAAATTCATCGACTCCTGGTGACACGGTCCATGTTGACACGGCCAGCTTGACATAGCCAGCAACACGGCCGTGTTGGAGGCCATGTCCTAGTCGGGATGAACTCTGGACTTTCCTCTGTTGGTTGATTCTTTGGGAACATGTGACACGCCCCATGACACGGCCGTGTTGGTGGCCGTGTCAGGTCATTTTGGGTGAAAATTGAGAAAACCTGCAAAAGAGCACAAAAACATTAGTGGCATAAATAAATACAAGAAGAAGGGACATATAAGATAATAAGATAAGATTTGCACAATAAAAGACCTAAACAAAACTTTAATAGCTTAAATACAAAACACACTATCAAATTCCGCCAAGCTTAAGGTTTGCTTGTTCCCAAGCAAAAAGTATAAAAACTAGATAACCATAAAATAGGACAAATCAAAAAGATCTAATTATGCATACACAAGTACTATGCGAAATTCTAAGTAGGGAAAAAGTGAAACGTGAATCTAAAACAATTATTTAGGTATGGTTTAGCTTTTATAAACTTTACATAACGAAAATAAATCATCCAAAATTTTGACGAAATTCTTTAAATAGATTTAATCAAAGCAACGAAAATGAAAAAAAAAACGCATTGAGTTGTTACTAGATCCAAACAGCGCATTATAATTATATCAAATAAATAACAAAAATCTAAATTTACATCCAAAACTAATACTGATTTACTTTTTTCTTTTCTTAGTTATTAAATAAAATTCAAAAAGGCGTGAATCAAAAGGACTTAATAGGACCGAGGCGTTTGGTTTAGGATTATGATTAGGAGTGAAATTCAAAGATAAACAGGGAGGCTTAAAATCACACTAAACCAAAACAAAGAGTTTCAAAAATTTTCATTTTGAACAAAATATTTTTCTTTCTTTTTTCTTTTCCATTTTTTTCTTTTTCAAAACAAAGGTCATAAATATTTTCATTTTCATATTGAATTGGCCAAACAAAAACACACACATCTTTTGAGCATACTTTTTTTAAAAAAAAACTTCTCCAAAAATATCACAAAATAACCTATCATAATCGTGAAAATTATTTATGAAACTCAAAAAGGCTAGTGTGATTAGATAAGTTGAAAATTTTGGCTTTGGTGAAAATGATATGAAAAGAGGAGCTATCAAATGAAATTGGAAAAAAAAGGCTCAAAAACGGCTAACTAGTGACGAAAGTTTTTAGGTTGGCAGGAAAGCTCATACGAAAACAAAAACGACATAAATCATTTTCACGGTTTTAAATTTATTTAAAATATAGATTTGAAAAATTTCAAAAAGCAAGTCCTAAATAATAAAAGAAGATTGATGAAATTATCTTGAAAATAGAAATAATATGTGACTTGGATCGTTCACATCTACTACGCAATTCAAACCAACACCTTTGAAAAATTATCTAAAAACGAAAAGGAAAATAGTTGATGATAATTTTTGAGAAAGTCAAGAAAATAAAGAACGAAAAACCATAATAGAAATGCGAGTTTTAGGAAAAAATTTCACCTTAACATGCTACCGTGAATTAGAAACACAGCATGACTAACATTTTACTTGTGAAACATAATTAAAAAGAAGGATTAGAAAAATTATTATTAGCTAAGTGTTTAAGGAATTTTGAGAAAAACAAAACAAAAATAAGGGGTACTATTGAAATAACAAAATGTCTAAACTATTAAAAAAACAAAAAACATATATTTTTTTAAATTTTGAAATATTCTCTTTTTTATTTTATTTTTTTGTTTGAATTTTGAAAAATATTCACAAAAAAACATGAAAAATATTCACAAGAAGCAAAAAGAAGGAAGTCTTCCCTCAAGCTTAAAATGGACATTGTCCTCAATAGAGAAGGGGGTTAGAGAGAGAGAAAATTAAAGTACATAATTGAAAAACAGGTACTTCCCCGGATTTATTTGCTGCGAAAGTTGAGTGATGCCGCTCCCCCATGCTTGCACTTTGGATCTTCATAAAATGGCTTCTTTAGACTTCGTGATGGATTCAGCAGCGTTGGAGCAGGCGATCACAGAAGCTTCAGCTTGTCGGAGCCGTCCGGGGCAAAAATTGTAAAATAAAGAAAATAGAAAAAGATAACTTGGGTTGCCTCCCATGAGTGCCCTTTGTTTAAAACGTCGTTTGAGCTCGACGCAACAAAATAATATTGTCCAAGAATATTGTCTAAAACAAAGTTCAAAGAAATAGTTCAAAGTTTTAATAACATAAAGTTCCAAACTAATCAAAAGTCAGATCATGAAGGATATAGTTAACACAGTTAGGACTGACATCATTACAGAAATACAGTTTAAGACGATGACCATTCACTTTGAAATTACCCTTATCAGGGTGGGAAATCAAAACAGTATCATAAGGAAAAACTTCTAAAACAGTAAAGGGCACAGACCAACGTGATTTTAATTTTCCATGAAATAAACGTAAACGAGAATTATAAAGAAGAACCTGGTCGCCCGGCTTAAAGGTTTTTGGGTGCCTTAAGTGCTTATCGTGAAAGCGTTTCGTCCGCTCTTTATAAAGTTTGTTATTTTCGTATGCGTAAGAGCGCCACTCGTCGAGTTCGTTGAGTTGAAATTTTCTAAGGTCGCCGACAAAGTGGAGATCGAAGTTTAAGAATCGCAAGGCCCAAAAAGCGCGGTGTTCTAATTCTACGGGTAAATGACACGATTTTCTATAAACCAACTGATACGGTATCCATCCGAGGGCGGTTTTGTATGATGTTCGGTAGGCCCATAGAGCATCATCTAATTTGGTTGACCTGTCTTTCCTAGAAGTTGAAACAGTCTTTTCTAAAATTCTTTTTATTTCTCTATTCACTACTTCGACTTGTCTGTTAGTTTGGGGGTGGTAGGCGGTTGAAAGCTTATGCGTAACGCCGTATTTAGTAAGGATTTTAGAAAACTGTGCGTTACAGAAATGGGAACCCCTGTCACTAACAATGGCGCGCGGCGTACCGAATCGAGAAAATAATTTTTAAAAAACGTAACCACGATTCGGGCATCGTTCATAGGAAGTGCTTGGGTTTCAGCCCATCGCGAAACATAATCAACGACAACTAAAAAAAACTTATTTTCGAAGCTAGAAGGAAGAGGGCCAACAAAATCAATTCCCCAGAGGTCGAAAATTTCGCACTCAAAGAAATAATTTTGTGGCATTTCATTTTTATTGGAAATGTTGCCCGACAGTTGGCAACTATCACACCTACTCACAAAGGCTTGCGCGTCTTTAAACAAGCTAGGCCAGTAAAAACCCGCGCAAAGCACCTTGTGAGCGGTGCGAGCAGCTTGATAGTGCCCACCAGTTGGACCTTCATGTAAGTGTTTTAAAATATCTAATCCTTCTTCATAAGAAACACATTTCCTTATCACTTGGTCCGCACAGACTCTGAAAAGTTGCGTGTTCTCCCAAAAATAGTTCTTCAACTCAGAAAAGAATTTCTTCCTTTGTTGAGAGGAGAACTTTTTGGGAGCACACGAGCGACTAAGTAGTTGGCAATGCGTGCAAACCAAGGAGAAGGAGAAGTGTTAATTGAAAGCAGCATCTCTTCAGAAAAATAATCATTAAAAGATTTTTCATCTAGATTTTCAATAAAAGGATTATCTATACGCGAGAGGTGGTCGGCGGCCAAATTCTCAGCTCCTCGCTTATCACGGATTTCTAAGTCAAACTCCTGGAGGAGTAAGACCCAGCGAATGAGGCGCGGTTTTGCATCTTTTTTGGCAAGAAGATATTTGAGGGCCGAGTGGTACGTAAAAACGATAATTTTTGAAACTATAATATAAGGGCGAAATTTATCAAAAGCGAATACTACAGCTAGGTGCTGCTTCTCAGTTGTGGTGTAATTTTTCTATGCAGATGTGAGCGTCTTACTTGCATAATAGATGTGGTGGAAGATTTTAGATATGCGTTGGCCTAATACGGCTCCCACCATAAAACTACTCGCATCACGCATTATCTCAAAGGGAAAGTCCCACACCAGAGCTATCATAATCGGGGCATTAATTAATTTTTCTTTTATTAAATTAAAAGCAGCTAGGCAAAGGTCATCAAAAATAAATGGGACATCTTTTTCTAAGAGATGGGTAAGGGGTTTGGTGATCTTGGAGAAGTCCTTTATGAAACGACGGTAAAAACCAGCATGCCCTAGGAAACTTCGTATTGCTTTGATGTTTGTAGGCGGCGAAAGTTTCTCGATATCTTCTATCTTAGTAACGTCTACTTCAATACCTCTAGCAGAAATTTTATAACCCAAAACTAACTATTCCCTCACCATAAAATGACATTTCTCCCAATTTATGACAATGTTAGTTTCTTCGCATCTTTCTAAGACTTTTTTGAGGTTTTTTAAATAACTATCAAATGCGTCACCGAACACGGAGAAATCATCCATAAATACCTCCATAATGTTTTCTACGTACTTGTCAAAAATAACGAGCATACATCGCTGGAATGTAGATGGCGCATTGCACAACCCAAACAACATTCTTCAGTAAGCGAAGGTGTCGAAGGGATAAGTGAACGTAGTTTTCTCTTGGTCCTCGGGAGAGATGGGGATTTGAAAATACCCTGAGAGGCCGTCGAGAAAACAATAAAAGCTATGGCCGGATAATCGTTCTAAAATTTGATCGATGAATGGCAAGGGAAAATGATCCTTGCGGGTGGCATCATTTAACTTACGATAATTTATAAACATTCGCCTCCCGGTCACCGTCCGTGTCGGGATTAATTCATTATTCTCATTACTAACTACCGTTATCCCTCCCTTCTTTGGTACTACCTGGACTGGGCTAACCCACTTACTATCAGATATAGGATAGATAATTCCTACGTCTAATAATTTCATAACCTCGCCCTTAACTACTTCTTTCATGTTGGGGTTTATACGACGCTGAGGTTGTATAGAGTTACGTGAATTATCTTCCATTAAGATTTTGTGAGTGCAGAAAGATGAGCTTATGCCCTTGATATCAGATATCTGTCAAGCAATAGCTCGGCGATGCTTACGTAAAATTAAAAGGATTTTATCATTTTGCACATCCGTGAGGTAGGCCGAAACTATGACGGGCAACTTGGAGTCCTTTTCTAAGAAAGTGTATCTAAGATGCTCGGGTAGTTCTTTCAATTCCAGGGTAGGGGGGTCTTCATACGAGGTTTTAGAAATTCTTTCTTTTTCAAAAAACTATGTCCTCGTAGACTTTTTTATGTATAAAATTAAAAGGGGTGGGGCTAAAGGCCATGGCGGCTTCTTGCAGCGATGCGATTGGAAGAGTAGAAGAGGAACAAAAATCAGAAAATTCTTTTTCAAATTCAGAGAGGTGACAGGAGGATTCTTCACTTAGGTGTAGCGATTCAGTTGGAGGAGTAGAGGAGGAACAAAAATCAGAAAACTCTTTTTTCAAAATCAGAGAAGTGATAGGAGGATTCTTCACTTAGGGCATCTATGAAAAAACAAGAGTCATCATTTGCAAGGGTGTTCTTCATCGAGGGGGTGATAGAGAAAGTTACTTCGTCGTCACCTACGCGAAGGAAAAGCTTACCATTGCTTACATCAATGATGGCTCGGGAGGTGGCAAGGAAGGGTCGACCAAGGATCATGGAAACCTCGACGTCTTCTTTGATGTCTAATATGACAAAGTCCACCGGGAAGATGAACTTATCGACTTTAACTAGGACATCCTCCACGATTCCTAACGGGTACTTGACAGATCTATCGGCTAGCTGGATACTCATACGTGTGGGGTTGAGGTTACCAATCCATAACTTCTTAAACAACAAGAGGGGCATCAGGTTAATACTCACACCTAAGTCGGCTAATGCGTGCTTGACAAAAAGATCACCAAAGACACACGGAATAGAAAAACTACCCGGGTCACTGATTTTCTTTGGTAAACCGTTTGTCAAGACCGCCGAGCACTCGACATTTAATGTGGCATGCGAAAGGTTCTCTAACTTCTTCTTGTTGGTCAGGAGGTCCTTAAGATACTTAGCGTACTTCAGCATCTGGGATATCGCTTCGTGAAAGGGCAGATTTATGTGGATTTGTTTAAACATTTCTAAGAATCGGGTGTATTGATCGTCCTGACATTGTTTATTAAGTTCATAAGGGTATGGCGGGGTAGGATTATTTTTAAAGGTGGGTGGTGGAGTGAGTTCCTTTTCTAAATCAGAGGTGATAACTTCTTCGGCAGAGGGTGGAATTTTTAAAACGGGGGTGGAGCTTTGATTTTTTAAAGCGGGAGCAGAGCTTACCTCGGGCTCTTCACTTACCACACCGGGAACTTGCTTCCCACTACGAAGAGTTATAGCTTTCTCTTGCTCTCTCGGGTTGGGCTCGGTATTGGAAGGAAGAGACCCTGCGGGTCGCTCAGAAATTAGTTTTGCGAGTTGTCCTACTTGATTTTCTAGACTTTTTACGGACCCGGTTAAGGTTCTTATAGTAGCGTCATTTGCGGTGATATATTTAGAAAGTAACTCCTCCAATCTTGGAGGTTTTGGAAAGTTCTGAAGAGGTGGAGGCGGTGCAGAAAAATCATTTTGTGGTGGTGGGCGCATTACGTTCGATGGATTACTCCACGAAAAATTCGGGCGATTTCTTAAAGCAGGATTATAACTATTTGGAAAAACAAAACCAGGAGGATGAAAATTCGCAGTAGAAAAATTATTAAAAGCATTTCTAGGCATATTATTATTAACAAAATCTAATTCTTCTGGAGCAGAAGTTGCAGATTCCCATACCTGAGGGGCGGAGGCAGCAGTCATCTCCGTAATTTTTTTTGCTTAATATTTCTACTTGCAGAGCTAGCTGGGAGACGTTGTCCACTTCAAAGATACCTGCAGGTTTGTTTGGGCGGGACCTAGGCACATTCCACTGGTAGGTGTTTATTGTCATGTCCTCAAAAAGCTCAAGAGCTGCTTCCGGGGTTTTGTGGTTTAAAGTACCACCGGAAGCTGCGTCTATCATTTGCTTTGTACTTGATTTAGCCTGTTATAAAATATCTGCACTTGTAACCATATAGGAAGAGCGTGATGTGAGCATCATCTTAATAATTCTTTAAATCTTTCCCAGGTTTCATAAAGGGTTTCAGAGTCTATTTGTCCAAATGCAGAAATGTCGTTCTTAAGTTTTGCAGTTTTAGCTGGCGGAAAATACTTCGCCAAAAATTTTTCAGTTAATTGAGTCTATGTTGTGATGCTATTTTTAGGTAGAGTGTTCATCCACTGCTTAGCCTTAGTTCTAAAGGAGAAAGGAAATAATCTCAGCCTAATAGCATCATTTGTGACACCATTTATCTTGAAGGTATCACAAATCTCAAGAAAGCATACTATATGTACGTTCGGATCTTCATCTTGAAGTCCGTCAAATTGTACATACTGCTGCACTATTTGAATTATGCTAGGCTTCAGTTCGAAGTTATTATTTGCTATTGCATGGCGAACTATGCTAGATTCAGTACCCTCGAGATTCGGTCGTATATAATAAGACAGGCCTTTGCACGACTTCCTCCACGTGGGGTTCTTCCATTCTTAAAGTAAAAAGGACTCGGAATCCTCAACCGGTATTTGGAAAGTAGGACCTTGAAATCGCGATCTTCTCCGAATAGTACGCTCAATTTCGTGGTCCAGGTCCAAAATAACCGATGGACTCCCGCGGGTCATACACTAGAAGAAAAGAAGAGAAGAAAGAGAAATAGAAAAAACTAGAAAAAGAGAGTTACTAATTTTTTTGAAATAGAATTTTTTTAAGTTATGTTTTAACTCCCGAACTTCCCAAGGGCTACCCGGTGAAGGGTTCGCAAGGTACTAGACAAGATAGCGACACTTAAAATCGCTTTGCCCTTTTCAAGAGATTTAGGTGGTGTAGAAAAATTGTGAAGCGGGTTTCTATTAAGAGCGGTAATAAATTTTTTTTTATTTTAAAATTTTTTAGAAGGAGGATGAGAAAGAGAAATGACAATATTAATAGGTTCGTGTTTTCAATTTATCAACGAAAGTTTCTCCCCAACAACGACGCCAAAAACTTGATGGTCTGATCAACGCTTAAGAAAAGAGTGCAGCCAAACTAGCAATCCAACTAGGCAAGTATACCTATCAAACTGTATCAAGGGGACACAAGTGTCGTATTAAAATCCGGGAACTGTTGAGTAAGCTTACTCACACGAAGGCTATTATTTTATCGACGGAAATCTTAGGTTAAAAGAAAAATAAATGCACTAAAGGAAATATTGCATAAAAAAGAGTCCTACTTGCAATAAAAATAAAGAGAGCATAAAAGAAACGATTACACTGAAGGGTTAGAACGATGAGAAGGAAATACACTCGATCAAGAATCACCTCGGCAAGAGTCGATTAAAAACACGATAAATAAACCTAAGCTTAATAGGGTAAAGGTCTTTGAGTGTGGAGGCTCCTAAAGCTTGAACATGCTTCTCTCAAAGTCGTGCCAAACTGAGTTTAGGAAGGTACGACCGACTCTCTTCTAAATCGGTGGCCTAAAGCTCGCTTTACGCGGTGAACCCCACTATTGGATTTTACTCCAATCCGGGAGATTTGGACGTCTGCCTCTCTCGAGGGGTGCGTACAACTCCCTTTACTCTTGAGTGCTCACTTCAATCTATCGGCCTCTCGGCTAGCCAAGAATGAAAGCAAAGGTGGAGAATATATATCGATGATATATCTCCAACCCATGATAAATCAAGAGTAATTCAAGGCTAAACCCAAAAAAGAAAAGGTAAACTCAAAGCATCATAACTTAATCACTCGAACCTCGGATTATCAAGATCGAGTACATGAAGGATTAGTTAATCATGATGAAGTGGAGGAGGGGGGATGAGTAGTAAAGCGTAAAGAACACAAGGTAAGAAAGAGAGCAAACAACACTTTTTATATTAATATAAAAGAGAGCTTACAACTTGGAAATGAAAATTACAAGTGCAATGAAAATTGAAATCTTATTCTAGCCATACCATTAGCAAATAAAGCAATTACAAAGGCTACTACAAAAGCTTAAACTAAACTAGAATTAGGAAAAACTAAAATGAGAAAAAGAGAGAGAGAGAGAGAGAGAGAGAGAGAGAGAGAGAGAGAGAGAGAAAGCATGAAAAACTTCAGAAAATAAAATGGCAGCACTTCCTTACACACTCCAGAAAACTATATTGACTCAAGGGGGGTCTGAATTTATAGAAATTCCAGAGGAGGTGACAGTGCTGGCGACACGGCCGTGTCCCATGCTGGTTGACTTCGGGCTCTGGTTCTGGCGGGAAATGATCATTGCAACGTCGACTGGCGGGCACGCCCATGCTGACACGGCCAACGACACGGCCGTGTTGGTGGCCGTGTCCTCTGCGGTTGATGGGCTTCGATGGGGGGGGGGGGGGGGGGGGGAGGGGGGAGGGTGGCCGCATTAATGGCGGGCTGCATGCGTTGAGGAGGTGGCGACACGGCCGTGTTGGTGGTCGTGTCCTGCTCTGGAAATTCATTGACTCCTGGTGACACGGTCCATGTTGACACGACCATCTTGACACGACCAGCGACACAGCCGTGTTGGACGTCGTGTCCTGGTCGGGATGAACTATGGACTTTCCTCTGGTGATTGATTCTTTGGGAACAGGTGACACGCCCCATGACACGACCATGTTGGTGTGTCAGGTCATTTTGGGTGAAAATTGAGAAAAACCTGCAAAGAAGCACAAAAACATTAGTGACAAAATAAATACAAGAAGAAGGGACATATAAGCTAATAAGACAAGATTTGCACAATAAAGACCTAAACAAAACTCTAATAGCTTAAATACAAAAAACACACTATCAGTTTTTTGCAACAGTCAGCAACATTCTATTTCTCACAGGAGGCAAGCAAATCTAGGTCATGGCGGAGTTTGCAGTTTGTAGACATCGTGCAGCCCGCCAAAAATTGCCTCCCCCGATGTTGTTCCCAGCTAAAAACGCAGCCGCCCAGCAAAATGATGTCCCGGCCCAATGTCGTAACCCGCAAGCACCAATCACTAGTAAATATAATAAATATATATAAATATATATAGTATATATATATATATATATATATATATATATATAAATATATATATATATATATTTGAGAAAGTACAATAAACCCAGCTAGATCATGAGTGTACGTACATTGATGATAATGATGAAGACTGGCTTAATCATATTCTTAGCGCCAGCATCTTTAAAGTGGAATCGGGGTTGTAAAGTGCATTAACCACTACTTTACGGTGCAGCTCGGGATCCAACAGTGTCGAGCACAACAAACCGTGCATAGATGCGTGCATATCTAAGTTTGCTTTGAGATATGTGCGCGCAAGCTGTGATGTGCTCACACCGTTGGATGTCGTATACTGCATGCCGACATCCAACGACAGTGCAGAGCACAACACAGCTCGCGCGGAGATGCGTGCATATCTCAGCTTGCTTTGAGATGTGTGCGTACGAGATGTGATGTGCTCGCATCAGTTGGATGCCGTAATGCATGCATGCATTAGTTTTGGTAATTGATCATCTTTTCATTCAACAGTCTATTATTTTTAACGGGCAAATGCATGCATGCTCATGCATGGATTAGTTTTGGTTAAGCATATATATATATATATATATATATATATATATATATATATATATATATATATAATATATATATATATTATATATATATATATATATATATATCTTTACTACTCTAAAGGAAGTATAAATGGATGAGTTCGAAATTACAATAGCCATCCGATTATGGTATGATAATATATTTCTGCCGTCCGATCAAACTCAATCATGCTGCATCATCTCTCTACATTTCTATATTCTCCTAAACCTACTAACTAGGTTATGTAAAATTACATTTTTGCCCCTATAAAATTCGAAAAAATAAGAGAAAACCGATCACCACATCAAACCCACTTCCCGCAAGCCCACCAACCCGCGCGACACGCTGACCCAAAGAGCGCGGGCCCGCCAGCCCGCCATCCCGCTCACCGCCAGCCCGCCAATCCACTGATTTCAAACACCATTTCAGTGAACCTATATTTAAACCCCTAATGGTTCTTATATGGGCAGTGTGGGACTAATATGCGGGTGCGGGATATAAAAAAAACAAAGAGGCGCGCACGCCTATTGAGGTTCGAACCGCCGACCTCCACCATCCACAACCATATATCTTATCCACTAAGTCATTAACATTTTAATGTTTTATAATAGCCGCATTTCTATATGTACTATTATAAATGAAATATAAGTTAAAAGTAACATATTATATAGTAAATATTGGTAGATAATCCAAGGAGCCCGTGGAAATGGGGGGAGCGGATTTTTTTTATTTATAAAAATAAAATATTAATATATAAAATATATTATATAAATATAAATTATAATTAAAATAAAAATTAAAATTAATAAAAAAATTCTCACGTCGTCACAGGGGGCGGGCGAGCCCGCTGGGGGGGGGGGAGCGGGCGGAGCCTGCCGGGGGTGGTGGGGCGGGCGTAGCCCGCCGTCGGCGGCCAGGTACTGTGGCGCGTAGCCATCGGGCCGGAGGCCCGTGCCTGCGACTCGTATATATATATATATATATATATATATATAATATATATATATATATATATATATATATATATATATATATAATATATAATATATATATATATATATATATATATATATATTAGTGCCCGACACGGGGCTCCACTCCTATGGCTATGCGCCACAGTACCCGGCCAGTGACGGCAGGCTTCGCCCGCACCTGACTGCGTCCCCTGCGGTGGGCTACGCCCGCCCCCCGGCGGGCTGCGCCCGCCCCGTGGCGGGATTAAAAAATATAATATTTAATTATATTTAAAAAATATAATATTTAATTATATTTAAAAATATATTTAAAAATATAATATATAATTATATTTAAAAAATATTTTAAAAGTATAATATTTAATATATATAAAAAATATAATATTTAAATATATTTTTAAAATATTAAAAAAAGGCGGGATTAAATCCCACCTAAGTATAGGCGGGATTTGATCCCGCCTGGTTAGGCGAGATTAATCCCGCCTATAGCTTAGGCGGGATTAATCCCGCCTAAGCTAGGCGGGATTAATCCCGCCTACCTTAATTGGCGGTGTGGGATTTAGTCCCACACCGCCAATTTGGTTTTATGTTTTGGGTATATAAGGAGTTGTGTCTCTTGAGCTGTAAAGCTGTGATTGCAGGCACAAAGGGGCGGATTCGGCGGGTTATCTAGGCTGGCGGGCGGGCCCGCGTGTTGCGGGCCCTGGCGGGCGGACGGGCTTGTATTTTGGACTGGGCTGATAAGTTGTAGGATGCCCTAAATTTTAGAGGCTCTATATAGGTTTAGGAGACATAAGAAAAAATATAAATGACCCTTGATTCGTTGCTGTGATCAACGGTTACGATCAAATATTTGGTTTATATTCAACGGTCATGATTTGATTCCGATACTTCTTTTATAATATATATATATATATATATATATATATATATATATATATATATATATATATATATATATATATATATATATAATATTTTCTTTTTATTATATAAAGCGATATACCTATTTGAAAAGCACACCAAGATTTTGGTTTCAGCCGTTCGATCCGATATCCTTCAAAGCCCGCCACCGTTCGATCTGATATCCTTCATTGGTCCCTTAAATCCCGTAAATCCTGCTGTTCAAATCCCATCCCACAACTTCCGTCCGGCACGTTCCCCCTCCCCCCGCCAGGAAAGTCTTCTCTCCCGCCATGTCCGCCGAAAGCAGCACGCCAGCATGTCCAGGAAAGTCTTATCAACGCCTTTAACTCCTCAACACCCTGCCGCTTCAAAAGTCTTCCTCATGCCGCTTCAGAACTCTTTCCCCCCCTTCCGCTTCGGAACTCTTCAGTTTTGAGAGTAAGTCATCGGTGGTGCCGGAGATCTTTCTCCTCCTCGACACGCTGCCGCTTCAGAAGCCTAGGGCATAATACACACGCTGCCGCTTCAGAAGCCTAGGGCATAACCGCGCCTGAACCTTGCTCCGTCAGACGGTGGTGCCAGAGATCTTTCTCCTCCTCGACAATAAGTCTTCTCAACTCCGCTTCAGTTTTGTATGGGCCTTTTTCTGAATCTTTCCCCCCTGCTGCTTCAGACCTCCTCCCACAGACGCCTAGGGCATAACCGCTGTTGAACCTCACACCGTCCGACGGTGGTGCTGGAGATATTTCTCCGCCTTGACGGTAAGTCTTCTCACCTAGGCTTCAGTTTTCTATGGGTTTTTTTCTCCTCCGTCTTGGTGCTAACTTCATCCCCTGTTTTCTCTTTGTTTTTCTCTGGATCTCGCTTTTATCTTCAGTTTTATGCTTTGATCTCTTACCCAGAAAATTTACAGTTAAATTGTTTACATTCCTGTTTTAGCTTCTTTTATTTACATTCCTGTTTATGATTCCCTGTTTTAGCTTCTTTGATCTCTTATCCAGAAAGTTTTGTATATGTTTCCAGAAATGGTAAGCATTCATGTTATGAAGCATTAAGATCCCCTGTTTTAGCTGCTGTTTATGCGTTGATATATTTAGCTGTTGTTTATTCTTTGTAGTTGTTTGATTTTCAAATTAGCTTGCTGAATCCAGATTTATAACCCTTCCACTGCAACTAAATATGGCCGGATTTATGCATTATATATTTTTAGCTACTGTTAAACATTCCTGTTATGTAGTAGGAGAAAAGCTATTGTTAAAACAGTTCTAAGTTGATTTTTTACAGCTACCTAAATCGAGATAACTTGCTATATCGAGTTCAGGTTATCTTATATCGAACTTTAGCTGTTGTTTATGCTTTGTAGTTGTTTGATTTTCAAATTAGCTTGCTGAATCCAGATTTATGACCCTTCTACTGCAACTAAATGTGGCCGGATTTATGCATTATATATTTTTAGCTACTGTTAAACATTCCCGTTATGTAGTAGGAAAAAAGCTATTGTTAAAGCAGTTCTAAGTTGATTTTTTACAGCTACCTGAATCCAGATAACTTGCTATATCGAGTTCAGGTTATTTTATATCGAACTTTAGCTTAACTATTTCTAAAAAAAAATATAACTAAGATCCCATGTTTTAGCTGTTGTTTATGCATTGATATATTTAGCTGCTGTTTATGCTTTGTAGTAGGTTAATTTTCAAATTAGCCTACTGAATCGAGATTTATGACTCTTCTATTGCAACTAAATGTGGCCTGATTTATGCAAATTACAAAACAATTTAAAATTACAAAAAAAAATCTATAATTTAAACACTAAGATAAATTATAAAAATAATATTTTATAAAAGCAATAATATATCTTATCTAATCTATATAAAGCGATATAGCTATTTGAGTGCACACCATTGTTTTCATTGGAGCCGTCCGATCAAAATTCTTGAACGAATGTCCACCCTCGGATCCCAATTTACCAATAGCAAATACCACACATTCCCGCCATCAAATACCCTAAGATCCCGCCACCAAATCTAGAGTTGCAGCACGCCGAAAGGAGAGATCAAATCCCGCACTGCAGCACCTCTTCTCCCAGGCCGTCTCCGCCGAAAGCAGCGCCAGCAGCACGCCCCGAAATCATTTATTCCTCCTGCTTTTACTCCTCAATGCTTTAACTCAAATTCCTAAATCATTTCCACTCCTGCTTCATACTTCCTCCCGCAGACGCCGACATCACCGCTGTAGATCTGGACGTCAGGGTCGCTAAGTGCCTCATCGCATCCGCTTCGCCTAGGTCGTGCTTCATCGCATCCTCAACCCCGGGAGGGCTCTGCGCCGGAATCGAAGCACAACACCCGTTTCCCCTCTCGCGGTCTTCTTCCCATTTTTTTCCTCCTGCAGACGCCTAGGGCCTCATCGATCGGCACCTCCGGTAAGCTTTTCTTCTCCGTTTTTTTCAAACTTCTTCTCGGTTCTTCTCAAATTATTCTCCTCATCTTCCACTGCATTCCTACCAGCCACCAGGTCACAATATCACCATTTCCAGCCTCCCCGCTCCGCTGGATCCGCATTTTCAGCCTCCACCTGCCACCTCCTCTGCAGAAATAGCCATCACTCTCTGCCTGAATTCCATTCCCAGCCACCGCCCTCTGTCCTAGCACTTTCCTCACCTGAGCTGAGTTATTCATTTCAGAGCTGATATTCAGGTATACTCCACAATACTATGCATTTATGGATTTGGATTTCATTATTTTTTTGTGTCATTCGAACATGTGTATGTCCTGTAATTACTTTGAACACTATGCATTTACGGATTTGGATTTCATAATTTTTTTGTCATTCGAACATGTGTATGTCCTGTAATTACTTTGAACTTGGGTGAAATCCATGTGTATGCAAATTTTTCTATTCTTCTGAACAGAACAAGTGTATTCAAACCAGTGTATGTCCATGTAATTACTTTGAACATGGGTGAAATCCATGTGTATACAGGTATACTCCACAATACTATGCTGAATTAAATGCATCCACCTCCATTGAACATATTCATTCCTATTAGTGGTTGCTTACTTGGCACTGTCTTATTATGCACCATGTTCTATAAGTTGCAAAATCAAAAAATATTCTGCAATGTATGCATGTGTTTGCACTCATAGATGTTCTAATACGTGCATCATCAGATTGTAGGATTTCATGGCAACTTTTAAGAACTTTAAGAACTTTAGTTATTTAAGAAGCTTCATAATGAGTGGTAACACTCTTTATAAAAGGCGCAGATTCATAATATTTAAGAAGAGCGGGAGTAAGAAATGAAATCAAATCCATCTGAGTAGAAGTATTTGTCAAAGAAATTATTGATTTTAGGGCTTGAAGAGCTCGCTTCAATTGGGAAAAAATTAAAGAGATAAGAACAAAATTATTGATATTTAAAAATCTAAAATAATGAAAATCAAAAATTAATTTATACCTATTTGGAAAGCACACCAAGATTTTCATTTCAGCCGTTAGATCCGATATCCTTCAAAGGATAGCCACCGTTGGATTGGAAGAAGCACGTAAACTCTTGCCACTGTTGAAATCCTCGCTTAAATCCGACGTGCTACTAATTTTTCAAAATAGTTTAATTTTTCTTATATGCAAGTTCACATCTACTATATTGGTATGTGTTAGTGAAGGATTTATAGTTTTAAAGCTTTTTTAATTGACAAACTTGCAGAAAATTGAGTTCATGTTCATTCAAGTAAACTGTAATTAGTAAGCCAATTGTATCTTGAGGTATTCATTTGTTTTCTATAGGTACCTTTTTTCTTAAACTCTTAGAGCGCACTTGAAAATTTGAATTTCGTATCACTCGGAACATATTTTTTGGTATTCATTTGTTTTCATTCAATTGTATATTTAGTGGAGCCTTTTTTGTCATGAATTTATGAAACTGTACGATTGTCTCATTTGTGTGTCGTGTGTACATATATATACATATTGTTAAATATTTGATTTACGTAGCGCAACATGCTAGAATGTGTGTTTCTGCTATTCTGTTGAAACAAATCAACAATAAATATGTTTGCGTATAGAGTCCAGTAATTGATCGCTCAAACATTACTCTTCAACAATCAGAACACATTACTCTTCAACATGGAGGACACATGAAGTCAAGAATTACTTCAAAATCTCTTGACTCCAGGTACTACCTGCATAATTTTATAAACATCATGAACATAATAGTATCGTGTGAATGCGCCACATTAAACATATGTACAATTACCAGATAGCCGTACACGCTTACTGCACCGTGAATCTACCCGCGTACGAAGAAATAATATGACCGATCAACAACGTGCTGAAGAAAATGACAAAAGACGAGCAAATCAACATTGTCAAGAAGCGTAAACAATAACAGTGACCAACGATGTGACCATGCATTCAATTTTTCAAATAGGCGAGTGTTCAACGACAACGACAGCAGTAACTCCAACAATTACAAGCCAAGAACTGCTTCAAAATCTACTTACTCTAGGTATTACCTAACAAATTTTGAAGTATCCCGAGACACAATATCTCATGCACGTGAATGTAACTGCTTCGTTATCACACAACTACCAGAAACTCGGACTCGCTTATTGCACCGCAATTCTACGCGCATACGGAGAAGCAATATGACTGTTCAACAACGTGCCGCCGAAAATACCCGAAGACGAGGACAACGCCATGTTCGTGAAGATCAACAAAGAACAATGCCTAATGTTATGAACACACATTCAACTTTAGAAATGGGCGAAAGTTCAACATCCACGCGGGCTACAACAATCGCTCACGGTACGCTAAACTATCTCTGTGAATGGTCATCCTTCATGTATTTGTACTACTAAATAATTACTAATATGTTGAAATACTTCACCCCAGTTACTCCACCAATCTACAATGATGGTTCTGACGCAGAAAATGATAGTGCTGAAGAAGACGATGAAGAAAATGATAATGCAACAACAAGGACGTATATTCAACGTAATTGCGCTAGAAATTTTTATCCAGCGCATGCTGAAAAATGCTTTGAACTACACTCACCGACAACCTGTCCTCACTGTTGTGCTAAACTATTTCAGCGAGAGACCAGCTCATTGTGTTGTAATAAAGGAAGAATATCAATACCAGAAATCCCAGCACCTACAGAATTGCTCAAACTCTACACTGATCAGTTTGAGGAAGGTCAACATTTCAGGCAACATCTGCGTGCATATAATCATGTTTTCTCCTTTACATCATTGGGTGTAACGCTTGACAACACGATAGCACCATTTCACCAAGGAATTTATAGCTTCCGGGCACACGGATCCATATATCATCGCATCGGAAACCTAACCCCAAATGATGGCCTAAGACCGCGCTTCCTTCAACTATTTATCTACGACACCGAGCATGAGACAACAAACCGTTTACAGGAAAATAATGAGCTTCGGGTTGGGCTCCTACAAAAAATAACGTGCATATTGGATATATTCAATCCCTTCATTCAGAGGTTCCGACAACTATCGCGCCAACCAAACATGAATGAATGCAAGTTGGTTATAAAAGAATGGCCTTCCAATCTACATCAATACATTATGTCGTCAGCCTCTCAAGTTGCAGCTATATTAGTTGGGCAGGAAGAAGGACAGCAAATGCGAGAGAGATATCATTGTTCAAACGATTAGAGGACATCTTCAGAATGTCCAAGAATACTCTGGCTACTATGACCCATTTCAATACCCTTTATTGTTACCGTTAGGGACGTTTGGCTGGTCTAGCAATTTACATTCACTGAGCAACTCAAAAATCACCTGCTGTGATTACTATTCATACATGCGTCAAGTAATGACCACTTATTTTTCACATTTTAGAGATGTCACGTTTTACGTTTTCTCTAATTGTGTTTTAACTATTTATTGTTTTCTCAAGATTCGAGATGCTTCCAATTCGATATTACTGCGCAGCGGAAGGTTACTACAACAATATGTGGTCGATAACTACGTAAAAATAGAAACTCAAAAATTGCGGTTTATTAGGTCACATCAAAGTGACTTGCGCGCAGAACTATATTCAGGGTTGCAAGATTGTTTTAATGCAGGTGAAAATAAAGCTGGTTTGATAAACTCACTTTTTATTAAAAAAATAATATATAATCTCATTATTATATATTAATTTTTGCGTGTTATTTCAATTTAGATAACGTCAGAAAAAGAACCATCCTACCGTCTTCATTTAATGGCAGCCCAAGAGATATGTATCAGCGATATCAAGATGCTATGACAATTGTTCAGCACAACGGCAGGCCAGATTTGTTTATAACCATGACATGCAATCCAGGATGGAAGGAGATTAAGGATGAGCTCATGGAAGGACAAGCTCCGTATGACCGTCCAGATCTCCTAACTAGGATATTTCGTTCTAAATATGAAGAGCTCAAGAAAGATATATTCCACAGAGGCGTGTTAGGAAAGGTAGTCGGACATGTCCATGTCATTGAATTTCAAAAAAAGGGATTACCACATGCTCACATGTTGGTGTTATTGGATCCGACAGACAAATTAACCTCCCCTAATGAGTACGATTCAGTTGTATGAGCGGAGATACCTTATAGAGACCAAGAACCTGCATTGTACGAGTCCGTGATAAAACACATGATTCATGGGCCATGTGGACCTTACAAACCAAATGCACAATGTATGAAAAACCATATCTGTAATAAAAGTTTTCCTAAGCAGTATGCAGATGCGACAGTACAAGGGAATGATGCTTACCCGGTGTATCGAAGAAGGAATGATAACAGAAACATTACTATAGGCAGAAATGCAGCTTTTATTGTGGATAATAGATGGGTTGTTCCATATAATCCATGGTTGCTTTTAAAATATGATTGTCATCTAAATGTTGAGATATGCAGTAGTATCAATAGCATTAAATATTTATACAAATACGTATATAAAGGACCCGATCATGTCTCTTTTGAAGTCCGTCCTGGTGCTACTCAAGATGAAATAAACAATTATGTTGACGGCAGATGGTTGTGCCCACTTGAATCTTTGTGGAGAACGTTCAAGTTCCAAATGAGTCGAATATATCCATCGGTAGAGCGATTACAAATACATCTACCTAATAAACATCAGACACAATTTTATAGTGAACAACCAATTTCATCGATATTAATGGATGACCGTAATTCAAAAACAATGTTGACCGAGTTTTTTAGTGTTTATTTCCAACAACAAGAGCAAAACCTCCATTTATATAGAGATTTTCCAAAATATTATCAATGGTTCAAACAACATAAAATTTGGAGGAAAAGGATCAGAAATCGCAGGGTCATTGGTAGAATTTATTCTGTACCACTTGCTGACAGCGAAAGATACTATTTGCGCATGCTTTTAAATCACGTATCGGGTCCAAAGTCATTTGATGCACTATTAACTATCAACAGCATGCACTGCGTCACTTTTAAGAATGCTGCACAGAACTATGGTTTGCTTGAGAATGATAACAGTATTCGCGAATGTCTACATGAGGCTCGAGTATTCAGAATGCCATCCGCGCTGAGAAGACTGTTTGCTACTATATTGATCTTTTGCGAACCAGCCGATGTCAGAAGTATTTGGGATGAAAATTATGCAAGCATGATCGAAGATTATCCAAGTTCTAGCACGGCCAACGAGTTCTACATTATGAATAAACTACTTCATAACCTCGATGATATCCTGAAGCAAAATAAACACTCTATTAAAGACTTCGATTTACCACCCATCAATGAATCATTCAATGATTTCAAAAACCTATCTGGTCTTATAGAAGATGAATTATCAATACCTATTACACAAGATGATCTTAACGCAGTTACGTTGCTCAATGAAGGTCAGTTACATGCTTACAATGTGATCAGCGAGGCAATAAGGAACAAAGCACATGAGTGTTTTTTTGTCGATGGACCTGATGGAACTGGAAAAACATATCTGTATCGTGCAATTCTTGCCACTTTTAGAAAAATAGGATGCATCATTATAGCTACAGCTACTTCTGGTATTGCTGCTACCCTTTTACCGGGAGGCCGGACTGCACATTCAAAGTTACAAATACCTATTAAATTGGATTACAAATCTTTTTGCTCTTTTGAAAAACAGTCAAACTCTGCAGAAGTAATCAGACAAACAAAGACGATAATTTGGGATGAAGCACCCATGGCTGATAGAAAGGAGTTTGAGACAGTTGATCGTTCATTTTGTGATGCTACTGATGTGGACAAGCCATTCGGAGGGAAAATATTAATTATGGGAGGAGATTTTCGTCAGGTACTACCGGTTGTTGTGAATGGAACAAGAGCACAGATAATTAATGCAAGCATCGTTCAATCACATTTATGGAGTTATGTCAAGATATTACCTCTAACAGAAAATATGCGAGCCAAAAATGATAACAGCTTCTCTGAGTATCTTCTCCGAGTTGGAAATGGATTGGAGATGACCATACAAGATGATATGATTAAGATCCCCGATCCAATGGGTATGTCATGGGAATGTGAGAAATCGATCAATGATTTAATCGATGTTACATTCCCAAATTTAGGATCGCACGTTGGCGATAAAAACTATATTCGAGACAGAGCTTTATTAATGCCGCTAAATGAGCATGTGAATATGTTGAACAACACCACTCTTCTACAATTCCCCGGCGAAGAAGTTATATACTACTCTTATGATTCCGTTGTTGATGATAGGAGAGGTTTGTATCAACCTGAATTTCTAAATTCATTGACACCGGGTAACTTACCGCCTCATAAGCTAAAGTTAAAAATCAGAGCACCTATCATGTTAATCAGAAATATTGACCCAAAGATAGGTCTACGTAATGGAACAAGACTTATTTGTCGTCGGTTTGCGAAAAATGTAATAGAGGCGGAGATTTTAACCGGGCACTTTCAAGGAAACTTGGTCTTCTTGCCACGGATACCATTGAAGACAGCTGAAGATATTAGACTACCATTTCAATTAACGCACAAACAGTTTCCATTGAGGCTAAGCTTCGCATTGACGATTAATAAATCACAAGGCCAAACAATCGAAAATGTGGGAATATATTTGTCAAATAATGTGTTCAGTCATGGCCAATTGTACGTAGCTTTATCGCGAGGAGTGTCCAATGAAAAAACAAAAATTCTGATAAAGAATGGCAAGATAACTGGTCATGAAGGCATTTACACAATGAACGTTGTTTACAAAGAAATATTTGCACAACTTAGACGACAACATGCAACGTCTCTCCAACGTAGGTTGATTGCTCATTATTTTCACAATACTACAACTACTCCAATCAACCGTTAAATTAAATTTTTTTTTTTGCAGAATAGACGTCGTGATCGGTGTTGATTGTGAAATGATTTCCAATTCGGCTGTAATACAATTTGTATGTCAAACTATCGTATTATCATTGTATTATTGTCCTTTTTGATGGTTTGTAAAATTCTCACCATATTGTGAGATTTTCGGCAAAAACAGAATATTTACTGCTTTGAAATGTATTGCCTGTTTTCCTCAAGTCTTTGAACTGTTCAATCATTTTGATAAATATTTTGTTGTTTTGCACCAGAATCCATAGGATGCCCTAATTCAGACCTAATTTTGAGTTACTATTCTAATTTGGATCCCTACTTCATTTTAAACGCATGCAGATGGCAAACCAAAATCAATCTGAGGCAGCAGCGTCATTGCAAAACAGGGGTGACCCGGTCCAACGTAAGAGCTTCATACTTTACAAAGACTAATTTCGTGCATTTTACATAACTTAAATCTGTATTACATGTTAAATACTGTCGTTTGTTTTTCAGCTCTGCCAGCCTCAATAGATAAAAATTGCAATATCACTCCTACCACTGACAACGATTATGAATACTACGATGAAGTTTGCAAAGAGGGTACAACCAGATGGTCTGATGGTCCGCATGCTAGGGTTGAAGGTTTTAGGCTAATTATCCCACCAGTGCCAAGAGGCTTGGATGCTAGAGAAGAGTGGAATTTTGTTTTTGATATGATAAGAAGGTAACGCCTAACACGGAATCTAACAACCCCATCCGTTCATATGATATATTCTAGAAGGTCCGGCCGGGGCCCCACAGGATATACCACAAAACAGTCGGTGAAGGTACAGGATGATACCAGAGTAGCGCATCGCACCTATCACAAGCATTCTAGCGGAAGCCTAAACTACTTGAACTCTTCATGAATGTCCAAACATAAAACTCCACATTTTATATATATAGGAATGTCTTACAACATGAACAAAGAGTTGGCCTTATGGCCTACATGGCTTTCAAACAGTGGCCTAAAACAGATTGGCGCGCAGGCCAGCCACAATAAAAGAAAACATTCAAAAGAACATATTTAGCCTTCGAGGGCTAACAGCAGCAGCAGCAACACCAGCAGGAGCATCAACCTCTACGCGTCCCGCTCGGCTCTCCAGCACCTGTGCAAGGGACAATCCACCCACCGGTGGCAAACAAAAGCAACGGTCAGCGTTCAGCTGACCAAATTATAACGACCCTACCCCTTCTCTCGGGGCAGCGGTATTTTTCCCTGCAGGCATATCATATCACAAGTATGGCAAGCTATATCATCAAAAGGTGCTTTCACGCACACAAGCCATCACAACCGTTCGCCGCCCGGCCCAACGGTCCGTGGACTCAGGGCACATTCTTGGTGTTCTGGCAACCTCTTGCCCACCACCGTATCAGGGTCATCACCCAACGGTAAATCTCTTGAGCATTTACTCCATGGCGTGTAGCCGGAGTTAGTCCTCGGACACCGGGATGGCCCGTAGCCCCCCGTTGTGTCATGGCGTGCAGGCCGAAGACTCTTGCTATGCGCTCCAACAGACCGCACTTTTTGGTCTCACGTCAGACGGACATAGCGCAGGTCGGATCCTCCACCCCCCCGTTGCTCAAATCGCCTTGCCTTTTCCGCGTACAGCGTACTCATGGTTATATCAAAGGCACGGGTCGGTCTCACCAATCCTGTTCTGGCATTCAAGCCTGGGTATGTCACTATACCCATTTCCTCACAGTAACAGCGGGTCTTTCCTGGGCACACCAGTACTTCCTGTGACTCCCGTCACAGGTGGACACCGCCAAGTACAAATGTCAGGGGTCTTTCCTGGGCACACCAGTACTTCCTGTTACTCGCTTCACAGGTGGACACCCTATGACATCAAGCATCACAAAAAGGGCCTTTCCTGGTCCCACCAGTACTTCCTGTGCCTCATTCACAGGTTGGACCCAAAACCATCACAAGGCTATTTTCCTGGGCTACCACCCCAGTACTTCCTGCTACTCCTTTTCGCAGACATAACCCGTAGACGCCGTACACTACACGTTTATCACTGAGTCTTCTCCGGTTCGTATGCAACATCACCAATCCAGACCAACCTGTCCAGATGGGCTTCACACAGCATGCCTATTCCGTACTCCATTTCCGGATCTATATGCACAACAAAGGGGATTTCAAGAATCACCCAAACGACTCCCAAAAGCAGCCACCTCTTGGTGGGGGAATCAACAGATATGCCAAAACGGAAGCCTTCACATGGCTAGGAAGAAAAGTCGTTACCCTTGACGATCGCTTCGGTGCCATGGCCTCCAAGCTAGCTTGCAAGACTCGCAAGAGCGTTTCCTCTGCAACGCTGGCTTCGGATCTCTCGTCGGTAAACCGCAGCACCACCAGCAGCAGCCCCCTTTCCTTCTTCCTCCTCCTTTCTCTCTCTCTTTCTCTCTCTTGAAGAAAGATGAAGGCCAAAGTAAAATGAGATATCATTCTCTGATTTCGGCCCTTAAGGAAAAAGAAGAAGAAGCTCCAGCCCTTGGATCCAGACTGAAGGAATGGACGGCCACGATTCTGCCAAAAACACATATTTTGACCCGACACGGCCTCGAACAAGGCCGTGTGCCAGGCCGTGTGCCTCAAGCGGTGGTCAACCGACTTATCCAAACCAGTGACACGCCCACGGGACACGCCTATGACATGGGTCGTGTCACCAACACGCCTTCAGACACGCCCGTGTCTGTGGCCGTGTACCTGGGTGAAAAAAATCCCAAATCATCCCGAGACTTCACACGGCCTGTGACACGCCCGTGTCCCAGGCCGTGTGCCCAGACACGGCACAAAGACACGCCCTGTCGAAAGCCTTCGGCGGGCTGAGTTCGTCGCCTGATTTGACACGCCCTGTGACACGCCCGTGTCACAGGCCGTGTTCAACACTCGACACTCACTTCTCGACACTCGACGATCGTCGAGAAATATTCGTCGAGAATGCGACACGGCCTTGGACACGCCCGTGTCCTGGGCCGTGTGCCTCCTCTCGACGAATCGTCGAGAGCAAAAATCGTCGAGACAAAGCTCAATCGTCGACACAACCTCGACACGCCCTGCGACACGCCCGTGTCGCAGGCCGTGTCACCTGACACGCCCTGGGACACGCCCGTGTCCCAGGCCGTGTCACCCAAAAATTCCTGTTTCTGCACTTTGGGCTGTTACAATCCTCCCCTCCTACAAGAAATTTCGTCCTCGAAATTTAGAGACAGGAAAGTAACAGAAACCAGCAAGAAAAGGTAACAACATATATTCGATAAACGTTTATGTTACAATATTCTCGCTATAAACTACACAAACAGCTCAGGGAACTCTGCTCGCATGGTTTGCTCGCGCTCCCATGTCAGCTCTTCACGGCCGCAGTTGTCCCATCGGACTTTTACCATACCGACCGTCTTGTTCCGCAACTGTTTCTCGGCTCGATCTTCGATCTGAATGGGTCTAACTCTCGTTGTTAGCCCATACTCCACCGGCACACGATCATCCGCGATCACTTGAGTTG
Source organism: Platanthera guangdongensis (assembly GCA_039583875.1). Lineage (NCBI taxonomy): Eukaryota > Viridiplantae > Streptophyta > Magnoliopsida > Asparagales > Orchidaceae > Platanthera > Platanthera guangdongensis. Next base: position 34,025,647 of record CM077147.1, read on the forward strand.
GATCTTTCACGGCCTTCCGAAGCACCGAGATGTGAAAGACATCATGTAACCCACCCAAGTCCGCCGATAGAGCTAGCCGATAAGCCGCTTCGCCAACTCGCTCAACCACTTCAAAAGGACCCAAATATCTTGGACTCAACTTTTTCAATCGTCGAATCCTGGAGACACCTTTGAATGGCTTGATCTTTAAGTAGACCCAATCGCCAACCGCAAATTCAACATTCTGGTGCTTGGCGTTGTAGTACTTCGCTTGTTGATCTTGAGCAATCAGCAATCTCTCTCAAATAGTCCGAATGGTTGAGTTTGCTTCATCCACCTCATTTGGTTTAACAACCCGGGCTTCACCCGCTTCTACCCAAGCCAAGGGAGTACGACACTTCCTTCCATATAGGGCTTCATATGGTGCCATCCCAATGCTTGCCTGGTAGTTGTTATTATACGCAAACTCGACCATATAGAGATGATCTTCCCATCTCTTTCCGAAGTCAAGGGCGCACATTCGGAGCATGTCCTCCATTGTTCTGTTGGTACGTTCAGTCTGGCCATCCGTTTGGGGATGAAAGGCCGTACTGAAAGTCAATTTCGTGCCCAACAGTCGGTGAACTAGCCTCCAATCATTTGACGTGAATCGCCCATCTCGATCACTTACGATGCTCCGAGGAACACCGTGAAGCCGCACAATCTGATCAACATATAACTTTGCCAAACTTTCAACCGAATCATCCCGCCTGTTCGGGAGAAAATGTGCTACTTTTGTTAGCCGGTCAACTATCACCCAAATGGAATCATTTCCTCGCTGCGATCTTGGCAATCCATGCACAAAATCCATGGAAATATCATCAAATTTCCACACTGGGATCGGCAGTGACTTCAAATAACCGCCCGGCTTTGTCATTCCGCCTTCACCATCGCACATGTTTGGCATTTGGACACATACAGGGCAACATCTTTCTTAAGCCCTGGCCACCAGAAAAGCTTCTTCATATCGTTGAACATCTTTGTGCTCCCGGGGTGAATGGAATACTTCGTATAATGTGCTTCATACATCAGTTCTTCCCTCAGTTTCCCCACATTCGGGACGCACAAACGACCCTCTTTTCGTACAAGACCATCATTCCAGGTGAATTTGCCCTCTGGCCCTTCATTCACATATCGTAAGAGATCTTCATCCAACTTCGTTGCCCGTCGAACTCGGTCCGCAAGGTCACATTGCACCTCGATCCAGTTCAAACATGCAGTGGCAGTGGAATTCTTGTCAACACAATAGATCTCCAATGCTTCCAACTCCTGGATAAGCTGTTCATCATGCCTTTGTAACCAATTCGCTCTAGCCGGAATCCGCCGACTCAAGGCATCCGCGACAACATTCCCCTTCCCGGGCGTATAGTGAATCTCGAAAGTGTAGTCCCCAAGGAACTCCAACCACCTTCGTTGTCGCATGTTCAAATCTTTCTGCTCCAAAAGATACTTTAGGCTCTTATGATCGGTATAGATCTCCACCTTTACTCCATAAAGGTAGTGTCGCCACAACTTGAGTGCAAAAATCACCGCCGCTAGTTCCAAATCATGGACGGGATAGTTTCGCTCATGCACCTTCAGCTGGCGTGAGCCATAAGCAATCACCTTTCCATTCTGCAGAAGAACGCAGCCTAAGCCGCTCCCTGAGGCATCACTATAAATCACAAATTCATCGGTTCCACATGGCGAAGACAACACCGGCGCCGTGGTCAACCGAACCTTCAGCTCTTCAAAAGCTCGTGCGCACTCTGGCGTCCAAACGAACTTCTGATCCTTTCGCGTCAGTGTGGTTAGCAGCAAAGCGATCCGCGAGAAGTTTTCCACAAATCTTCTATAGTAGCCCGCAAGTCCAAGGAAACTCCTGACCTCGGCCACGGAAGACAATATTGGCCATTCTTGTATGACTTTTATCTTTGCTGGATCCACTGCAATGCCCGCTCCACTCACCACATGGCCCAAAAATGCCACTGACGATAGCCAAAACTCGCACTTCGAGAACTTGGCATAGAGCAGATTTTGCCTCAACGTGTTCAACACTAACCGCAAGTGAATCTCATGCTCAGCTTTGGACTTCGAGTACACCAGGATGTCATCAATGAACACGATCACAAACAGATCCAGGTACTCACGGAAAATACGGTGCATCAGATCCATAAACACCGAAGGCGCATTGCACAATCCAAAGGGCATGACTGTGAACTCATAGTGCCCATAACGCGTTCCAAATGCGGTTTTGGGAATGTCACCTTCCCGAATTCTTAACTGGTAATAACCAGACTTCAGGTCCAACTTCGAATAGACGGTCGAGCCAACTAGCTGATCAAATAATTCATCAATCCGAGGTATAGGATACTTATTCTTCTCGGTCAGCTTATTCAATTCACGGTAATCGATACACAACCGTAACCCACCATCTTTCTTCTTTACAAAAAGCACAGGCGCGCTCCAAGGTGACATACTTGAGCGGATATAGCCTTGCTCTAACATTTCTTGTAGTTGAACCTTCAACTCAGCCATCTCTTTAGGCGCAACGCGATATGGCGAGCGGGCCACGGGTTTCGCACCTGGCACCAACTCAATTGTGAAGTCAATCTCCCGCTGGGGTGGTAGCCCAGGGAGATCCGTGGGAAACACATCCGTAAATTCCGCCACAATCGGAACCTCGCACAACGTGGTCTTAGGCTCAACAGCCTGAATTAGTGCAAAGTAACACTCCGCACCCTTCCGAACAGCTTTGGCTACCTGGAGTGCAGACATCAACGTCCCGCCCACTCCTCGCATACCCGCGAACTTGGTCTCCTGTTCGGTATTCTGGCCCAACGTGATTTCTTTGGACTGGCAATCAATCATAGCATGCTGCTCCGCAAGCCAATCCATCCCAAAAATCACATCGAATTCCGATATTGGCAAAACAAATGCGGTTAAACAAAAATCCCGACTTCCTAACTGAACCGCCACATCGCAAGCTTGATCCGCAAGCATCCAACAACCATTCGGCAACACCACTCTGATGCTATCTGTCTTTGTACGACTGGGTATCCCAAGCCGCGTAACAAATGCACGAGACAAAAAAGAATGCGATGCACCTGTATCAAACAGTGCTCGCGCCAGCGTGTCCCGAATCATTACAAACTCTATGACAAACATGTCACACACACAAACCACAAACATATGCGTACGAAGCTAAGCATACAAACAATAGCATATGCAAAACTAAACTCATACCTGTGACCACGTCACTCTGCTTGATGGCCTCTTGCAGGCCAAGATTGTAGACTCGGGGTTGCGCCTGCGAGGCAGAGGAATCCACCACCGCCTTTCCTTTTTTCGCATACGATGCTCCCGCCTTCTTTTCACTCTTCGGCGGCATCCGACAATCTCGCGCAATATGCCCCATCCTACCACAATTGAAGCAGGTACGAGTGTCTGGCTTGGAGGTTGCCCCTGATGTTGCTCTCGTTGCAACTGATGAAGGAGCTTGTCCACTAGGCTTGGACTTCTTGCCCCATCGGTTCTTATAAAATGACTTTCCCGATCGGGGCGCCTTCCACTCTGGTTGCGACACAGCCAAAGCTCTCTTCCCTTGCACCCTCTTCATATCCTTTTCCAACGCGGTCGCAGTGTCAACCAACGCTTGGAAGCCTTGGTTCACAGAACTGGACACAAGGAACCTCAACTCGTCCCTCAGCCCTTCATAGAACCGATTCGTCTTCCTCTGCTCATCAGCAAAAATCGAACCCGCATACTGCCCTAAGCGAGTAAACTCATGCAAGTACGCGTCAACACTGCCATCACCTTGAGTCAACCGTTGGAATTCATTTTCCATGGCTATCCGTTGCGCCACAGGAAGGTGCTTTGCTAGGAAGAGCCGAGAGAAATCTTCCATCGACACTTGGGTTAACGAACGACCCGCCAAATGATGCAACTCCATCTCATCCCACCATAAACGCGCTTTTCCTTCAAGCAAGAAGGTGGCTAAGGTAACTTTCTTATGTTCCGCCGTGCCTATCGTCGTCATCACTCGCTTGACGCGCGATAACCAATCCTCAGCCTGCGTCGGGGTTCCCGCTCCCGAGAACATAGGCGGATGGAAACTCATAAACCGTGTTAGCTGCGTCTCAGCCGCTCGAGGTACCACATCCATGACAGGTTCCGGCCTTGCCGCCACCTGTTCTGGCCCCACAGCCGCTTGCTCCTGCCTAAGTGGCTGACCTTGGATCATGGTAAATAAGGCCTCCGCAACTAAACGGACATGTTCTGCAGACGGTGGAGGTGTAGGCACCGCGGCTGGTGCCGTACTTTCATCAGAACGCTGGGGCTCAGACGGCCCAGCTCCACTTTGTGTCACCTAAAGGTGGACAAGACACACACATTAGCGGTCGTACCCAAGCAAACAACACAAAATAGGAACACGCAGGTTCCCCAAACATACAAAATGCATTCCTATCATGGACATTCAGGAGTTCATTCGTAGACTTTGGTGTGCACAAACACGTGCTCGCCACCCCACAAAAGAAGTCGACCACGACTTCGAGAGGGAAAGACCAAGACAACCGATACCAAAAATGTAACAACCCCATCCGTTCATATGATATATTCTAGAAGGTCCGGCTGGGGCCCCACAGGATATACCACAAAACAGTCGGTGAAGGTACAGGATGATACCAGAGTAGCGCATCGCACCTATCACAAGCATTCTAGCGGAAGCCTAAACTACTTGAACTCTTCATGAATGTCCAAACATAAAACTCCACATTTTATATATATAGGAATGTCTTACAACATGAACAAAGAGTTGGCCTTATGGCCTACATGGCTTTCAAACAGTGGCCTAAAATAGATTGGCGCGCAGGCCAGCCACAATAAAAGAAAACATTCAAAAGAACATATTTAGCCTTCGAGGGCTAACAGCAGCAGCAGCAACACCAGCAGGAGCATCAACCTCTACGCGTCCTGCTCGGCTCTCCAGCACCTGTGCAAGGGACAATCCACCCACCGGTGGCAAACAAAAGCAACGGTCAGCGTTCAGCTGACCAAATTATAACGACCCTACCCCTTCTCTCGGGGCAGCGGTATTTTTCCCTGCAGGCATATCATATCACAAGTATGGCAAGCTATATCATCAAAAGGTGCTTTCACGCACACAAGCCATCACAGCCGTTCGCCGCCCGGCCCAACGGTCCGTGCACTCAGGGCACATTCTTGGTGTTCTGGCAACCTCTTGCCCACCACCGTATCAGGGTCATCACCCAACGGTAAATCTCTTGAGCATTTACTCCATGGCGTGCAGCCGGAGTTAGTCCTCGGACACCGGGATGGCCCGTAGCCCCCCGTTGTGTCATGGCGCGCAGGCCGAAGACTTTTGCTATGCGCTCCAACAGACCGCACTTTTTGGTCTCACGTCAGACGGACATAGCGCAGGTCGGATCCTCCACCCCCCCCGTTGCTCAAATCGCCTTGCCTTTTCCGCGTACAGCGTACTCATGGTTATATCAAAGGCACGGGTCGGTCTCACCAATCCTGTTCTGGCATTCAAGCCTGGGTATGTCACTATACCCATTTCCTCACAGTAACAGCGGGTCTTTCCTGGGCACACCAGTACTTCCTGTGACTCCCGTCACAGGTGGACACCGCCAAGTACAAATGTCAGGGGTCTTTCCTGGGCACACCAGTACTTCCTGTTACTCGCTTCACAGGTGGACACCCTATGACATCAAGCATCACAAAAAGGGCCTTTCCTGGTCCCACCAGTACTTCCTGTGCCTTATTCACAGGTTGGCCCCAAAACCATCACAAGGCTATTTTCCTGGGCTACCACCCCAGTACTTCCTGCTACTCCTTTTCGCAGGCATAACCCGTAGACACCGTACACTACACGTTTATCACGGAGTCTTCTCCGGTTCGTATGCAACATCACCAATCCAGACCAACCTGTCCAGATGGGCTTCACACAGCATGCCTATTCCGTACTCCATTTCCGGATCTATATGCACAACAAAGGGGATTTCAAGAATCACCCAAACGACTCCCAAAAGCAGCCACCTCTTGGTGGGGGGAATCAACAGATATGCCAAAACGGAAGCCTTCACATGGCTAGGAAGAAAAGTCGTTACCCTTGACGATCGCTTCGGTGCCATGGCCTCCAAGCTAGCTTGCAAGACTCGCAAGAGCGTTTCCTCTGCAACGCTGGCTTCGGATCTCTCGTCGGTAAACCGCAGCACCACCAGCAGCAGCCCCCTTTCCTTCTTCCTCCTCCTTTCTCTCTCTCTTTCTCTCTCTTGAAGAAAGATGAAGGCCAAAGTAAAATGAGATATCATACTCTGATTTCGGCCCTTAAGGAAAAAGAAGAAGAAGCTCCAGCCCTTGGATCCAGACTGAAGGAATGGACGGCCACGATTCTGCCAAAAACACATATTTTGACCCGACACGGCCTCGAACACGGCCGTGTGCCAGGCCGTGTGCCTCAAGCGGTGGTCAACCGACTTATCCAAACCAGTGACACGCCCACGGGACACGCCCGTGACATGGGCCGTGTCACCAACACGCCTTCAGACACGCCCGTGTCTGTGGCCGTGTACCTGGGTGAAAAAAATCCCAAATCATCCCGAGACTTCACACGGCCTGTGACACGCCCGTGTCCCAGGCCGTGTGCCCAGACACGGCACAAAGACACGCCCTGTCGAAAGCCTTCGGCGGGCTGAGTTCGTCGCCTGATTTGACACGCCCTGTGACACGCCCGTGTCACAGGCCGTGTTCAACACTCGACACTCACTTCTCGACACTCGACGATCGTCGAGAAATATTCGTCGAGAATGCGACACGGCCTTGGACACGCCCGTGTCCTGGGCCGTGTGCCTCCTCTCGACGAATCGTCGAGAGCAAAAATCGTCGAGACAAAGCCCAATCGTCGACACAACCTCGACACGCCCTGCGACACGCCCGTGTCGCAGGCCGTGTCACCTGACACGCCCTGGGACACGCCCGTGTCCCAGGCCGTGTCACCCAAAAATTCCTGTTTCTGCACTTTGGGCTGTTACACGGAATATATGTTAAGGTTGAAATATTATTGTTTTAACACATTTCAAATTGTTAACTAATGATTTATCTTTAAATCTTTGATTGAAACAGAGTCTCTCGAGGCCACTGAATGAAATCTATTGCTGCATAAGAAGGAGATGTTAATATTTTGAAATGGGTTCAACTGCTAGATTTTGATTGGTTTTTTGGGGGTTTTTGCAGTTTAAAATTTTTGAATTCATATTTGAAATCAATGATGTTGTTATATACATCTCACGTGCTCATGGATTTTTTCATTGCGAAATGCTCTTCTGATATTTTGGTTATGGATTTGTAATCAATGCTGCGAAATGTGTTGTCTTTTGAGATATTTTGCATTGTAAGTATGGACTTTGTTCTGAGCTTTTTTCATTGCAAATGCAAATATAAACTTTGCATGTATGTGTGTTTACTTGCAGATGTATGTGTTACAATCATATTTCTTCGTTGTTACTTCTTAAAATTAATGTTCTTTATCAAAGACCTATGATGGTGAGGTTGAAGTGTTGCGTGTAGGAAAGGACGTCACCCCTCCCGAACAATGTTGTCGTCCCCCGAAAAATGCCACCACCCCTACACAATGTCGCCGCCCCGACACATTGTCACCGCCCCCAATCATTGTTGCCGTCCATGAACAATGTCGCCGCCCACGAACAATATCGCCGCCCAAGAACAATATCGCCTCCCATGACCAATGTCGCCACCCAAGACAAATGTCGCACTCACGACCAATATTGCCGTCCATGACGTCTGTTGCCGCCCACGATCCATGTCGTTGTCAAGAGGGCGAACCCCGCTTGGTTGCGGGCGAAGCCCGCAGCGACGCATCGAGAACGGGCGGAGCCCGTTTGAAGATGCTAGAATATATATATATATATATATATATATATATATATATATATATATATATATATATATATATATATATATATATATATATATATATATATATATATATATATGCATATTTGTCGTAGGGGTATTTCCGACCTTTTGGTCCATGAGATTGAGAAAACTATAAATAGACCCTTGAGGGTGCCTTAGAGAGCATTGCATCTTAGCCACAAAAAACCCCTTTGTTTTCTTCCTTCAAGGCATCTAGCTCAGCATTGGCTAGGGAGGGGGAGACTTCAAAGGTCTTCCAGGTGTGAGGTGGGACCTCCGTGCTAGAGCTGAGGGTTTGTTCTTAGCTTCTCGATCTTTTGGCCTGTGACGTTCTCCTGATTGTAGTAAGTGTGAGGTCACCCCTCTTTTGGGACCCCGAACTCTACAGAGGTCAATTTTTGGCTTCAACACTTTTGGTGCGGTGAGCGTGGTGAGTGACCAGCACAGAAGATCTTGGGAGAGTGTCATGGCTGGAGGTCAGGGAGGTAGTGATGATCTCGGTGAGCTCCCCAGCCCAGGACCCTTTGTGGGGAGGCAAGAGTTCATGACCTCCATCCAAAGCATCATGGAGATGCTGTGAAGCATTGCTCCTCAGGGTGGAAGCTCCACCCCAACCCCCAGGAGCTAGCTCCCCCATCTCGGCGAGTTGACTCCTAGGGGTCTATACGAGGTGACCCCAGTAGGGGGAGAAGGAAGTGTGCCAGGAAGATGACCTGGGAAGGAGATGATGGGAGATGAGGTCGAGCGAGACCTCACCGGCCGGGAGTTGTTCTCCAGCCTGGCGAGTGCCAGCCTTCCAGGCGAGCAGGTCGCGCGAGTAGAGGTGGCGAGACCACCCCTCAGGGGGTCACCCTTCAGCAAGCTGATCATCTCAGCTCCCATTCCCGAGGGGTTCTGAGAGCCTGACATGGCTTACTATACCGGGAAAGATGATCCCGTCCAACACCTGCAGTTGTTTGAGGATGACGTCTCCATCATGCTGATGACGGATGCCTTCAAGTGTCGCCTCTTCGCGATTACGTTGAAGGACAAGGCAAGGGACTGGTTCCACCAACTCCCTCCAAGATCGATCTATGGGTTCGAGGACTTGAGTCGGAGCTTTCAGCTCCGCTTCTCCACCTCCAAGAAGAGGTAGAAGAGTCCCGTGTCCATCTTCCTGACAAGGCAGGGTGCCGAGGAGTCACTGGCCCGCTACGTTGACAGGTTCCAGGAGGTGATCCTGGATATCCAGGAGATGCCGGGGTATGCCCTCCAGATGGCGTTCACAGTAGGGTTGCGCGAGGGGTTCTTCAAGATGAGCCTGACCCCAAAGACCCCCCCTTTCCTTCTATGAGCTGATGGAAAGGGCGACAGAGGATATATCAACTAAGGCGACCAACCCGACGTTCGTTAAGAAGTTGGCAAGATTGAAAGAGGTGGAGTCGAAGGAGCAAGGTGGCTCAAGGCATCAGGAGGGGAGAAGGAGAGAGGAGCAGAGAGCTCAGGGGCTCCAAGGACCCCACGAAGGTCCGGAGCTAGGTTGGAGGCAACAGGGAGGACCCATTCAGGGACCAGGAAGAGGTCACATCCAAGGTGGGGGGGATTTTCACGGAGGTCAAGGGAGGTTCAACTTCCAAAGGCAAGCCCCTAGGCAGCTCCTACCCCCACCACAGCAAGCAATGGAGATTGGTAGAAGGGAGAGGAGGAACCGCCAGGGAAGGAGAAGAGTCAGAGTAGAGGTATCCTACTGTGAGTTCCACCAGGAGGAAGGCCATGTGACAGCCACTTGCACTGAATTTCCAGAGCTGAGAAGGACAAGAGCTCCGGCACCACAGCCTCATCAGCCTCAACAAGTGCAGAATCCGGTGCGGATTGAAGAAGTCCAGCCTGGGGCAGCAGAGGAGAGATGTGAGGACAGGGTTGATGTGAGCACCCGGGGAGGGATCCGATGATTTAAGAGGGAAGTGGGAGGTAGGAAAGAAGTGAATCTCCTCTTTGTAATGAATTTTGCTTGCATTGTATCAACTATGATTAATGACAGGAACCACCAAAAAATATTTGTGATCCATGAAAGATCTCACCTCGAGATAGATTCCGCTGCCAGGCTCTCACTACCTGGCAGGGTATGTTGATCTCTCGGAGGGTGAGTAGATCTCACCTCGAGATAGATTTCGCTATCAGGCTCTCACTAGCTGACATGACAGGTTGATCTCTCGGAGGGTGAGTAGGTATCACCTCGAGATAGATTCCGCTGTCAGGCTCTCACTAGCTGACAGAGCAGGTTGATCTCTCGGAGGGTGAGTAAGTCTCACCTCGAGATGGATTCCGATGCATGGCTCTCACTCGCTGGCATGGCAGGTTGATCTCTCAGAGGGTGAGTAGTTCTCACCTCGAGATAGATTCCGCTGTCAGGCTCTCACTAGCTGGCAGGGTAGGTTGATCTCTCAGAGGGGGAGTAGGTCTCACCTCGAGATAGATTCCGCTGTCAGGCTCTCACTAGCTGGTAGGCAGGTTGATCTCTCGGAGGGAGAGTAGGTTCTACCTCGAGATGATTCCGCTGCTAGGCTCTCACTAGCTGGCAGGGTAGGTTGATCTCTCGGAAGGATGAATAGACCTTCCCCTGAGGCCGTCTAGTCACTCAGGCTCCCATTAGCTGGCTCGACAGGTTGACCACTCTGGGAGGCCAAGTGTTTTTTACCCCGAGGCCATCTCGTCAACCAGGATCCAATTAGCTGGCTTGACAGGTTGACCCCTCAGGGAGGCCAAGTGTTTTCTACCCCGAGACCGTATCATCACCCAGGCTCCCATTAGCTGGCTTGACAGGTTGACCCCTTGGGGAGGCCAAGTGATTTTTACCATGAGGCCGTCTCGTCACCCAGGCTCCCATTAGCTGGCTTGACAGGTTGACCCCTCGGGGAGGCCAAGTGTTTTTTACCCCGAGGTCATCTCGTCACCCAGGATCCCATTAGCTGGCTCACAGGTTGACCCCTCGGGGAGGCCAAGTGTTTTTTTTACCCCAAGGTCATCTCGTCACCCAGGCTTCCATTAGCTGGCTTGACAGGTTGACCCCTCCGGGAGGCCAAGTGTTTTTTTACCCCGAGGCCGTCTCGTCACCCAGGCTCCCATTAGCTGGCTTGACATGTTGACCCCTCGGGGAGGCCAAATGTTTTTTACCCAGAGGCCGTCTCGTCACCCAGGCTCTCATTAGCTGGCTTGACAGGTTGACCCCTCTGGGAGGCCAAGTGTTTTTTTACCCCAAGGCTGTCTCGTCACCCAGGATCCCATTAGCTGGATGGATAGGTTGACCCCTCGGGGAGGACAAGTGTTTTTTACCCCGAGGTCATCTCGTCACCCAGACTCCCATTAGCTAGCTCGACAGGTTGACCTCTCGAGGAGGCCAAGTGTTTTTTTACCCCTAGTTCGTCTTGTCACCCAGGCTCCCATTAGCTGGCTAGACAGGTTGACCCCTCGGGGAGGCCAAGTGTTTTTTACCCCGAAGCCGTCTCATCACCCAGGCTCTCATTAGCTAGCTTGACAGGTTGACCCCTCGGGGAGGACAATTGTTTTTTACCCCGAGGTCATCTCGTCACGCAGGCTCCCATTAGCTGTCTTGACAGGTTGACCCCACAGGGAGGCCAAGTGTTTTTTTACCCTGAGGCCGTCTCGTCACCCAGGCTCCCATTAGCTGGCTTGACAGGTTTATCCCTCGGGGAGGCCAACTGTTTTTTCCCTGAGGCCTTCTCGTCACCCAGGCTCCCATTAGCTGGCTTGACAGGTTGACCCCTCGGGGAGGCCAAGTGTTTTTTACCCTGAGGTCGTCTCGTCACCCACGATCTCATTAGCTGACTTGACAGCTTGACCCCTCTGGGAGGCCAAGTGTTTTTTTACCACGAGGCCGTCTCGTTACCCAGGCTCCCATTAGCTAGCTTGATAGGTTGGCCCCTCGGGGAGGCCAAGTGTTTTTTACCCCGAGGCCGTCTCGTCACCTAGGCTCCCATTAGCTAGCATGACAGGTTGACCCCTCTGGAAGGCCAAGTGTTTTTTACCCCGAGGCCGTCTCGTCACCCTGGCTCCTATTAGCTGGCTGGACAGATTGACCCACCTGGGAGGCCAAGATTTTTCGGCTCTAAGAAGGGCACTCAGCGAATACGTTGGGTTGGATGTTTCTTTCCAAGCTTGTGCTAACCTCGAAAAGTGCAGAGATCATGTACAACCCCGTATTCGCAGAGTAGGGTCCCCTTGGCTGGCGCAAGATCAGCTTTGTATTTTTAAGCTTTTGGAGTGGTTTACACTCTTGGTGGCCAATTTTGGCCTAGCCCTTGGAATATACTATCAGGGGGAGGAAAAATTCTCCTCCCCCTTCCCCTCTCTTTTTTAGGGGGGCGGGTGCAGCAAGTTGGCTCACACCCGCCCCAGCTTGATAAGTTCGAGGTAGGGGCAGTGTGTTGGATCTTACGACGCCCTTAGAGGGGGAGTGAATAAGGGTTCTTTTTAATTTTCTTAAACAATCTAAGCAACCTTTACAAGATGAATAACAACAAAGTAATAGAAGAGTGCAAACGAATAATAGCTAGAAACAATAATGATATATTTCGAAAGAGTTAAATTGCATACAAAGTGTAAGACCCCCCTTTTTTTTTCTTTTTGGACACCGGGGTCTTAGGCCTAGAACCGCCGTTCTGCGGTGACTCCTTCACGCCCTGAAGAGTCATCACCACAAAGCGCCGATTCTGCCGGCCAATTCGATCACAGAAAAGTAGCAAAATAATGAAGTAAGTGTAAACCATCAGTCCACAAAGAGTCACATGTCATAAGTAAATATAACTCCACGAAGGGAGTGTCCACAGAAAATAACATCAGAGTAGCAAAAACGGGCTTATGCCCGGTACATCATAACCTCACTACAAGATCTCTCATGCAGAAACAAAATTAGAAAACTACTCAAGGTCGAGACTCACGGTCCCGGCTGTATGAACTCCGGAGCTAGACTGCCCCACCTCCAAGCGCACCGGTCTCTGGGGCTGCTCCTCCATGCTGGTCTCCACGATCCCCTAAATGATGCGGTTCGAAAACCGTTAGTCTAAAAGACTAAGTCCTATCATCCCCCGCCCCTTCCCCCACGGCTCCTAAGCACCGAGCGGAGAGGATGAAAGGGGAGGACTTAAGGGTGGAGAATAATCAAAAAGCAAGTGACAGCGGACCTATACTAGCAATCCTATAGACATAAGCTGAAATATGAAATGTAACCTTCACTTATTTGAAAAACACATAAGCCAAGGGGTCTTCTGCAAGGCTCTCATCGTATAAAAAGTCCCATACCAATTTATACGATGGGGTGTCGGTTATCAAACAGCAGTAAATATATATATCCAAATTAACCTTAATTTATAAACTTGCCCACACAAGCTTATAGACCAAGGGGTCGTGTAGCAGGTCCTAAAGTATAAGCGTCCCATTCCACTTATACTTTAGGTGTCAAGGTTAAAGGTAACGAATATGCTATGACATGCAAGTGGGTATGATGGACATGCAAGTGCAACACACACACCCGACTCTGTGCACACAGACCTTTAGTTCCCCCTTTTAGAGCCGTAACCTCCCAGGATACCTCCGTAGTGGCAGACGGAAGCGGTGGGTTGGGCCTCGCCCACCTCTAAACCAGTAAAGCACTACCGGTCAGACCTATCGTACGCCTCAACGCTTGGTGCACGAAGCGGACTCCTGCGTACTCTTGCCGGCTGGCGCACCGGACTTCTGTTGGCGAAGTGCTAACCACACTTGCCGAGTCAACGTATTGGCGTCGGTGCATCGACCCTCCAATACCGAAGACCCACCACCTTAATTTCCTTTCCTGTTATGCACATGCAAATTAGCGTAATCAAGAATCGAGTCGAAGCTCCCCGGACCAACACGTCCGACTCCAACAATCGAGCCGAAGCTCCCCGGACCCAAAGTCCGCCTTTTAACCATCCGAGCCGAAGCTCCTAACCAACATCTGGTGCCATCAGTGTTGTGGAATGTGCAACCCTAATTACTAAGTTACTCTTTTCAGCTTGTTAAACAGTTTACGTTAACCCAGGACTGCCCCCGGTATTCCCTGTGAAGGGCTCTCAAGGGGCACTAGGAACTGTGTTGGGATTACGCCCAGCGTTCCCTTTCGCAAGGTACTTTTTTTATTATTGGTTGATTCCCTTACCCTTTATTTTCTCATATTTCGATATGCTAATCCTAGGGTAATTTGACTCCAACTCTCCTTGGGTGGGACGATTTTTCGTCGGACCCGAACGCCTATAAACCCTAGACAAAACCACACCCTACTCACTCATCTTCCATAGATGCAGCCCCTTCCACTTGTCCTTACAGCAAACCACCAAGACCCATCATACGTGCCCTAATTCACATCCAAAAGAAATCCTGCAGTTTTGCTATATGCAGACCACTTAAGCTACATGACCCGTAAAAAGGGAAGTACATGAAATATTCATCCAGTACCCTTATGATAATTATTAGAGGTCTAAAAAGACATTTGAAGCATAAATCCAGAAATCCATAATTTTCTTAATTTGTCTGATAATTAATTTATTTATTCTAGTGTCCCAAAAGGCCCAGGTTTGAACATGAAGTACCATTTTCATACAAGATAACAATCCACAAAATTTATGATAATTACAAAATGCCTAAACAACTCTAAATCCTAAGTTTTCCAATTTTTCAGCAAGGTTTAGGCCTTTAAATTTAATTTCAAAGATGCCCCATAAAAAGTCATTTTAAAAGATTCTATAGTAATAACACCTCCAAAAATTCAGAGAAAATTTAGGGATGAATGTGATGGACTACAAGTACCCTAGAAAAAGTTTCATAATTTATCATTTGGAAATAAGGCTATATTTGATTTTCTTATGAACTCTCTAATTTAAGGGTTAATGAACAAAGTATGCTAATCAGTAATCAAATATTTCCACAAAAATTTCCATATGATAACATTGAGCTAAAAACACTATGAAGCAAGTTTCATGATTTTTCAGTAAGTAATGGCCTCTGACAAGAATTATTTAATATGTAATCAAAATAAAGCACTTGTGAAGTAGATGCTCTAAATAGATATCCAAAAATTCTAACAAAATTCATACAAGATTATTATAACCTAAAACTAACTCTACCCATGTTTCATACCCTCTCTATGGGCAGTGAGACCACAATAGCCAAAATAATTATTAGGGCATTACTATTGATTACAAATGAAGTGATATAACCATTGTCCAAAATTCCTCAAGTAAATTGTCAGAGGCTCAAAATACCCTAGCCCCCTCACTACCCAAATTTGGTTAAGTTTCAAGATGTTTAGCTAACCTAAACCTACACTACAATTTTAGGACCTAAGCTAGGGTTAGGGTTTTGGGGTCCCTATCCTTTTCAAAATTAGCTAATATTTTTAACAGAGGGTTCTATATATCCTAGGAACATCCTTGCAAAATTTGGAGTTCATCCAAGGTGTTTAGGACTCATACCCTTCACAAGGCCAAAAGGTCCCTCCTTAGGGTTTGACCTAGGAACTTAGGGCAAATCTATTCCTCTCTACCCCATATTCCATGGGGAGGTGATAAGTGCTATAACAAGCCAGTGGCCCAAATTTCAGCCTCTGTTGAGGTGATTTGGTCACTCAAAACCAAAAGTGCACCTTTTGACCAAAATGCCCTTATAAAGGTATAGTTAGGGTTGGGTTAAAACCTATTCCAAACACATCCAAATTAAATGAAATTTTATACAGATACCTAATTTTAACCCAGGGACCACTCACCAAAATTTCGGAGGGTTTGGAGGTGTTTAGGGCACCTATTTAAGTTATTTAATAATTATTAAATATTTACAAAAACTATAGAAATATTTTCTCCAAAAATTCCCATTTTTGGGCAGGCCCTAGGTATATCTAGGATAGACTCTCTGCCAAAATTTCAACTAATTTGGGCTAGGGGTGAAGGGTGGGCACTCAATTTAATGACTGCCTAGCCCTAAGGGTATGTCTCACCAAAATGGGTGCCGTGATCAAACCAGGAGCCTAAATTGGTTAAACCAATTTAAAATAAAGTAGACAGAAAGGTCTACAATTCATGTGTTGATCATTTCCTCATACAGAGCCTCTAACTATTTTTAAAAATTTAAAACATTAAATGTCAAAAGTGTGACAGAATGAAATAAAATAAAATTAATTTCCTATAGTTTAATCCTGATGCAGCACGAATCTTGACGCAAGGATCAACGGCATCTGGTCATCGTCTTCGTTGAGCCGACGGCTGTGATTCGTCCCGCCTGGAGCGATTTCCAAGCCCTGCCGCCGGCGATCCAGCCCCTTCCCCGGCCGGCCACCGCCACCAACACCTCCGTTGAGGTGGTGGCTATCGCCAGGCGGCGGCTCCGCCGCCGGAGAGGCGTTTTCCGGCGGATATAGCAAGAGGTTTTCTTGCTGAAACCAAGAGAAATCCCGGATTGGATCGGGCTCAATTGAGCCCGAAACTTAAGCCTAATTAATCCTAAGATCTACCCGCGGGTTAAGGAGAGGAGGAGAACCTTCCTGGCGGCCTGGATGCGAGAGGAGCGGCGGGATGCCATTGACGACGGCGGCGGCGCTCGGCTTCTGCAACTGCACAGTGGAATGGCTCGTCTCCTCCAGGTAAACGCTCTAAAATGATCCCCTCGGCCCCCTGAAGGTGTTTAAATGGCAAATGGGGGAGAGGGGAGGCTGGTTCTTCAATGGCCATTAACACCATTAAAGGTGTGGCTCGGGTTGCGTGGAGGGGGGCTGAACCCACCCCTTGGTGGCCGGGAAACGGCTGGAATCAACTCCTCTCTCCTAGAGGAGTTGATTGCAGCCATAATTGGTGGATGTTAGCCTTCCTTGGCAGGCCTCTCACTTCCCCTTCTTCTTCCTCATTTTCTCTCTCCTCCTTTATCATGGAGGGGAGCTCCTTTCTCTCTCCTAGTCACCACTGGTTGACTTGTCAACCTCACAAGCTAAATGCAGCCCACTTGATTATGATGGTCATGGGAATGAGTTTAGCCTAAGGGAGAAGTGGCTTGGGCTTGGGTTAGCCCTTTTGGGTTAAGTTTGACTTGACCTAAATGAGGGTTGACCTGGTCAATTTGACCATCTGGGTTGACCCCATTGGGTTTTTCTTTAGTGGCCCATTGGGCTCCCTTAGGGTCTAGGGTTACTTGAGTAGGGTTGGTTGGGCATCTTGGGGGTCATATGTCCCTTGGGAAGGGCACTTTGACCATTTTAGGGCTAGAGTTGACTTGGGTCAACATGACCAATTGGGTTGACCCCTATGGGTCCTGGGTGACCCATTGGCTTCTCTTAGGGTCTAGGTAGGGTTATGTAGGGTTACCCTGTACTTTGGAGGTCACATACCCTTAGTAAGGGTACTTTGACCAGGTTAGGGCTTGAGTTGACTTGGGTCAACCTGGCCTCTAGGGCTGACCCCAATGTGTCCTTAGTGACCCATTGACCTCACTTTAGGGTTAGGAGGGCATATGAGGGGTCCTTTAGGCTAGGAGTAGGTCAGTTGGCCCTAAGTAGGCTAGTTTGACCCATTTAGGGCTAGGGTTGACCTTGGTCAACTGGGCCTCTTGGGTTGACCCTAATGGGTCCTTTTGGCTCTAATGGGTCTCCCAAGTATTAGGGGTGTTGTGGTAGGGTCTTGGGGTTAAGGTGTAGCCCATGGTCATCCTAAGCCATTGTTTAGAGTTCTACTATTTGCAGACTATGATGATCTCCACCTTTTTGTCCCCTATCTCCTGGCCCATTTCTGGCTTCCTAGGGTTTGTCATGACCTAGTCATGGCTAAAACCATTCTTAGGGGTCTAGTTGGAAATGGGATGTTACAAATCCCAATAAACAAAACAAAGATTTCGTCCGCGAAATCAAGGTTGAGCCTGCGGGACTTACTACCGAAGACAAGAACCTTATAACATCCCAGCATAGCGGCTTGTTTGCTAATCTAGGTTTAAAGGGAAAACTAGATCTATGACCACTTCTCCCAATCGGCAGACCAAGACCCCAATAAATAAGGATAAGCCCCCAATAAACAAAGATAAGCCTCTATCTGCCTAGAGCAGCCCTTAGTAAATTAAAAGCAGGAAAAATAAATTAACATCTTGAGGGGTCTGAGAGGTATACCTGACTGAATAGCTCGGGGTATCTTTGTCGCCTCAGGTCCTGCGGCTCCCAGGTATGCTCCTCCTGGCCGTGGTTCCTCCACAGGACCTTAACTAGTGGGACCTTCTTGCGTCGCAAGACCCGTACTCCTCGGTCATCGATCCTCAATGGCTCCAAACGAACCGACCGGTCTGAAGCTACCAGCCCTTCGGTGGTCAAAATCTGCTGCTCCGGGCGTAGCAGAGCCCTCCTCAAAGAAGAAATATGGAAGACGTCGTGCAGCGCTTCCAGCTCTGGTGGTAACTCCAGCCGGTAGGCTAGGGGTCCGATCCGCTCCAGGATCCTATAAGGGCCCATGTACCTAGGACTGAGCTTCTTCCTCTGACCACGCACCCGCGAGACTCCATGCATGAGCCGGATCTTCAGAAACACCTGGTCCCCCACCTGGAACTCCACCTGCCGATGCCGGGCGTCATAGTACTTAGCCTGTCTACTCTGTGCCTCGAGCATCCTGTCCCTGATCAGCCTCACCTGTGCCTCGGTGTCTTCAACAAACTCTGACCCCAATACCTTCGGATCTTCGTTCTGAACCCAAGAAAGCGGGGTCCGGCATCTCCTCCCGTACAAGGCTTCGTAAGGCGCCATCCTGATGCTGGACTGGTGGCTGTTGTTATAGGAGAACTCGACCAGGGGTAAGAGTTTCTCCCACAGTTCCCCGCGGTCCAAGATACATAGCCTCAAAAGGTCCTCCAGCGTCCGGTTGGTGCGTTCTGTCTGCCCGTCTGTCTGGGGATGAAATGCAGTACTGAAGGTCAATCGCGTGCCTAAGTAAGCTTGCACGGATCTCCACTCCCTGGAGGTGAACCGGCCATCCCGATCCGACACTATCGTCCTGGGCACGCCATGATAATGAATGTACTGCTCCACAAACTTCCGCACCAGTACTCCTACTGAATCGTCCTTCCTGATCGGTATAAATCGAGCCACCTTGGTCAACCGATCAATGATTACCCAGATCGAGTCGTTCCCTGTCCGAGACCGGGGAAGCCCATGTATGAAGTCCATGGCTATGTCATCAAACTTCCACTCCGGCACCGGGAGAGGCTGCAATAATCCGGCGGGGTTCCTGCACTCTGCCTTCACCAGCTGACATGCCCCACAATGGGTCACGAAGTAAGAGACATCCTTCTTCATGCCCGGCCAGAACATCGTCTTCTTCAAATCAGCCGTCATCTTTGTGATCCCCGGGTGTACAGAATACCGGCTGCAGTGCGCCTCCGTCATAATATCCTCCCGGATCTGGCCTCCCTCCGGTATATACACCCGTCCTCTGAAGCACACCAGGTCGTCCCTCAGTGTGTAATATCCTACAGTGCCTGCCTCCAGAGCTTGGAAGATGGGCTCTAACTTGGCATCCTGCCTCTGCCCTTCTCTGACTCGGTCTCTGATGTCATCGGTAACGCCCATCGCGGCCAAGTACTCCTCATAGAGCTCAGGATCATCAGACGACACCAGAGTAATGTGCATGTCCTCTAGTCTCTGCAGCAGCTCCATAGACATCAACTGAGGCTCTGCTCCTGCTGTGGCGGCTCTCCGACTCAGTGCATCTGCTACCACGTTCGCCTTCCCCGGGTGATAGTGCATCTCGTACTGATAGTCGGATAGAAACTCCACCCACCGCCTTTGTCTGATGTTCAGTTCCTTCTGCGTGTCCACGTACTTAAGGTTCTTATGATCGGAGTATATATCACAGTGGACTCCATAAAGGTAGTACCGCCATATTTTTAGTGCGAATACAACTGCTCCCATCTCCAGGTCGTGCACTGGGTAGTTCTTCTCATGGGTCTTCAGCTGGCGGGAAGCATAAGCTATGACGTGTCTGTTCTGCATCAGTACTGCTCTCATCCCCTGATATGATGCGTCGGTGTAGACCTGAAATCCCTCCCTCCCCGAGGGGAGAGTAAGAATGGGAGCCGAGGTCAGCCGATCCTTCAGCTCCTGGAAAGCTGTCTGGCACTGCGGGGTCCACACGAACGGTACCTCCTTCTTCGTCAAGGATGTGAGCGGGAGGGCGATTCGAGAGAATCCCTCCACGAACATCCGATAGTAACCGGCAAGTCCTAGAAAACTCCGTACGTCAGTGGCTGTTTTCAGCTGCGGCCAATCCGAAATAGCTTGAATCTTTGCCGGGTCCACTGCCAGCCCGGCTCTGCTGATAATGTGGCCTAAGAAAGCCACCTCCTTTAGCCAGAACTGGCACTTGCTGAACTTCGCATAAAGGCGATGCTCCCGCAGTCTCTCCAAGGTCAGTGTCAGATGTCGTGTGTGCTCCTCCTCCGTCTTAGAATAGATAAGGATGTCGTCTATGAACACTATGACGAACACATCCAAATAAGCCTCGAAGACCCGGTTCATGAGGCTCATAAACGCCGACGGAGCATTCGTGAGCCCGAAGGGCATCACGATAAACTCATACAGTCCGTATCTGCTACTAAAGGCCGTCTTCGGAATATCCTCCTCCTGGATCCGCAGCTGGTAGTAGCCTGACCTCAAGTCCAGTTTCGAGAAATAATGGGCTCCCTCCAACTGATCGAACAACTCGTCTATCCTGGGGAGCGGGTAGGTATTTCGGACGGTCAGCTTGTTTAGTGCTCGATAGTCAATGCATAGGCGTAGAGTGCCGTCCTTCTTCTTCACGAATAGGACAGGAGCTCCCCATGATGAGGAGCTCGGCCTGACAAATCCTGCTTCCACCAGCTCCTGCAACTGTTTCCGAAACTCCGCCAACTCCTTCGGGGCCATCCGATAAGGGGCCTTGGATACCGGCTTAGCCCCTGGTACCAACTGAATATGAAAGTCCTTCTCCCTATGCGGAGGCAGTCCTGGCAGCTTATCTGGGAAGATATCGGCGTAGTCACGAACCACCGGAATGTTAGCAATCAGGTCCTTCTCCTCAGTCATCTCGAATAATACTTGATATACCTCGTCCCCTTGCATGTGAGCCTTAACGGCCTGAATAGATGAAAGCAGGCGGCGGGAAGCCGGAGTAGTACCTTCGAATGTCGCATAAGTGTCGCCATGTCTCAGCACGACCCTCCCTGCCGGGCAGTCAATCTGGGCATGGTTCCAGACAAGCCATGTCATGCCCAAGACAAGGTCGAAGTCCGGCATTCTCAGGATCGTCGCCGGAGCCTCGAGTGTCACCCCGTCTATGGTAACCTCCAGGAGGCACTTCTCAGTGGACTGGATCTCCATCCCATTGGGGAGACGCACCCTCCTGGATAATCCCGTATAACATCGAATCTGGTCCAGATCCTTGACGAAATCCTCCGACACAAAGTTGTGCGATGCCCCCGTGTCGAACAGGGTATGGGCAGGCTTGCCGCACACCATCACCATTCCTAAATCAGTTTTAAGAAAGAACCTTGGTGTAAGGTTTTCTAACCTAGGTAGTGTAGTAGTTCTATCATTACTTTATATGAGCAGGGAATAATTCAAACTAAAATTATTCTCATACCTGCAATAATCCTGTCCGGGTTCCGGGGCTGGGCTAAGTCCAAAGCGTAAATCTGCTCCCCGTTCTGTCTGCGGTCGCCTCCCTGGTAACCACGTCCTCGGCCGCGTCCTCGGCCTCCGAAATGCTGGGTAGGTGGCCCACCCTGTGGTGCTGGAGGTGGTGCCCCCCTCATAGGGCAGTTTCTCCGGAGATGTCCCACCTGGTGACAATGGAAGCACTCCGGCGGGGGATATGCCATACCCCCGGGTCTCGGCATCTCCTGAATCCGGAGAGGTTGAGGGGCCAAAACCGCCTGCTCTCTCGGCTCCTGCCTCACCTCCTGGCGAGGCCGCTCCTCTGTCCTCCTCCCATCTGGTATGGTGCCTCGCCGCTGATCATTTCGGGCCCTCCGGCCCTGGTCCTCCGCTTGCCGCTTCCGGCCCCGAGTGGCGTGCCAATCGGCCTCAATCCTTTTCGCCATCTCCAAAATCCGGGAGATAGGCCCGTCAGAGACAAACAGCAAGGCCTCCCTCAACTCTTCTTTTAGGCCCTTATAAAACCTCTTGACATAACCTGCTTCGTCCAGCTGGTAAGAGCCCGCATACCGGGCCAAATGGTCGAACTCCCGGTGGTATTCCACCACCGTCCTGGTGCCCTGTCTCAGCTGCAAGAACCGCTCCTCTAACTCGTCCCTGGCCGACTGCGGGACAAAGTGCTCCAGCAGCGTGGCCCTGAATTCCTCCCAAGTGATTTCTGCAATCTCCCTATCAGCAAATGTCGTGTCCAACAGCGTCTTCCACCACCTCTTAGCATGTGACTCCAAGCAAGATACCACCAGGGCCACCCTCTCCTCCCAAGGGCATCGTATCCCAATCAACATCTCGTACATAACATCCAGCCACTCCTCTGTCCGCACAGCCGACTCTGTCCCCAAGTATGATGGGGGAGAGAGTCCTCGGAAGGTGCTCATCCAGTTGGCCCCTGGGTTTGGCTGCTGGGCTGGAGCCTGCTGAGCCCGGAAGGCCTCAAGGATGGCTGTAAGGGTCTGCCCCATGTCCGACTGAAGGAAAGGTGTGGGGACCATGGGAGGTGGTGCAATGTCTGGAGTCTGCTGAGCTCCACCTTATGGGGTGGGCTGAGCTGGGGACTGCAAAACGAACTACATTAGTACGTAATCGACTCAATAAAAGTGGACAATTTACATGTGATCCCCCATATGGGCACACCACTGCTTCCGCTGCTTAGTTTGTCCCCAAACTAAACTCGCGCGGGGGTGGCCTAGGGTTGTGGACTGTTACTTTTCGATCGACGTCTGCTTTGATACCACTTGTAAGACCCCCCTTTTTTTTTCTTTTTGGACACCGGGGTCTTAGGCCCAGAACCGCCGTTCTGCGGTGACTCCTTCACGCCCTGAAGAGTCATCACCACAAAGCGCCGATTCTGCCGGCCAATTCGATCACAGAAAAGTAGCAAAATAATGAAGTAAGTGTAAACCATCAGTCCACAAAGAGTCACATGTCATAAGTAAATATAACTCCACGAAGGGAGTGTCCACAGAAAATAACATCAGAGTAGCAAAAACGGGCTTATGCCCGGTACATCATAACCTCACTACAAGATCTCTCATGCAGAAACAAAAGTAGAAAACTACTCAAGGTCGAGACTCACGGTCCCGGCTGTATGAACTCCGGAGCTAGACTGCCCCACCTCCAAGCGCACCGGTCTCTGGGGCTGCTCCTCCATGCTGGTCTCCACGATCCCCTAAATGATGCGGTTCGAAAACCGTTAGTCTAAAAGACTAAGTCCTATCATCCCCCGCCCCTTCCCCCACGGCTCCTAAGCACCGAGCGGAGAGGATGAAAGGGGAGGACTTAAGGGTGGAGAATAATCAAAAAGCAAGTGACAGCGGACCTATACTAGCAATCCTATAGACATAAGCTGAAATATGAAATGTAACCTTCACTTATGTGAAAAACACATAAGCCAAGGGGTCTTCTGCAAGTCTCCCATCGTATAAAAAGTCCCATACCAATTTATACGATGGGGTGTCGGTTATCAAACAGCAGTAAATATATATATATCCAAATTAACCTTAATTTATAAACTTGCCCACACAAGCTTATAGACCAAGGGGTCGTGTAGCAGGTCCTAAAGTATAAGCGTCCCATTCCACTTATACTTTAGGTGTCAAGGTTAAAGGTAACGAATATGCTATGACATGCAAGTGGGTATGATGGACATGCAAGTGCAACACACACACCCGACTCTGTGCACACAGACCTTTAGTTCCCCCTTTTGGAGCCGTAACCTCCCAGGATACCTCCGTAGTGGCAGACGGAAGCGGTGGGTTGGGCCTCGCCCACCTCTAAACCAGTAAAGCACTACCGGTCAGACCTATCGTACGCCTCAACGCTTGGTGCACGAAGCGGACTCCTGCGTACTCTTGCCGGCTGGCGCACCGGACTTCTGTTGGCGAAGTGCTAACCACACTTGCCGAGTCAACGTATTGGCGTCGGTGCATCGACCCTCCAATACCGAAGACCCGCCACCTTAATTTCCTTTCCTGTTATGCACATGCAAATTAGCGTAATCAAGAATCGAGCCGAAGCTCCCCGGACCAACACGTCCGACTCCAACAATCGAGCCGAAGCTCCCCGGACCCAAAGTCCGCCTTTTAACCATCCGAGCCGAAGCTCCTAACCAACATCTGGTGCCATCAGTGTTGTGGAATGTGCAACCCTAATTACTAAGTTACTCTTTTCAGCTTGTTAAATAGTTTACGTTAACCCAGGACTGCCCCCGGTATTCCCTGTGAAGGGCTCTCAAGGGGCACTAGGAACTGTGTTGGGATTACGCCCAACGTTCCCTTTCGCAAGGTACTTATTTTATTATTGGTTGATTCCCTTACCCTTTATTTTCTCATATTTCGATATGCTAATCCTAGGGTAATTTGACTCCAACTCTCCTTGTGTGGGACGATCTTTCGTCGGACCCGAACGCCTATAAACCCTAGACAAAACCACACTCTACTCACTCATCTTCCATAGATGCAGCCCCTTCCACTTGTCCTTACAGCAAACCACCAAGACCCATCATACGTGCCCTAATTCACATCCAAAAGAAATCATGCAGTTTTGCTATATGCAGACCACTTAAGCTACATGACCCGTAAAAAGGGAAGTACATGAAATATTCATCCAATACCCTTATGATAATTATTAGAGGTCTAAAAAGACATTTGAAGCATAAATCCAGAAATCCATAATTTTCCTAATTTGTCTGATAATTAATTTATTTATTCTAGTGTCCCAAAAGGCCCAGGTTTGAACATGAAGTACCATTTTCAGACAAGATAATAATCCACAAAATTTATGATAATTACAAAATGCCTAATCAACTCTAAATCCTAAGTCTTCCAATTTTTCAGCAAGGTTTAGGCCTTTAAATTTAATTTCAAAGATGCCCCATAAAAAGTCATTTTAAAAGATTCTATAGTAATAACACCTCCAAAAATTCAGAGCAAATTCAGGGATGATTGTGATGGACTACAAGTACCCTAGAAAAAGTTTCATAATTTATCATTTGGAAATAAGGCTATATTTGATTTTCTTATGAACTCTCTAATTTAAGGGTTAATGAACAAAGTATGCTAATCAGTCATCAAATATTTCCACAAAAATTTCCATATGATAACATTGAGCTAGAAACACTATGCAGCAAGTTTCATGATTTTTCAGTAAGTAATGGCCTCTGACAAGAATTATTTAATATGTAATCAAAATAAAGTACTTGTGAAGTAGATGCTCTAAATAGATATCCAAAAATTCTAACAAAATTCTTACAAGATTATTATAACCTAAAACTAACTCTGCCCATGTTTCATACCCTCTCTATGGGCAGTGAGACCACAATATCCAAAATAATTATTAGGGCATTACTATTGATTACAAATGAAGTGCTATAACCATTGTCCAAAATTCCTCAAGTAAATTGTCAGAGGCTCAAAATACCCTAGACCCCTCACTACCCAAATTTGGTTAAGTTTCAAGATGTTTAGCTAACCTAAACCTACACTACAAGTTTTAGGACCTAAGCTAGGGTTAGGGTTTTGGGGCCCCTATCCTTTTTAAAATTAGCTAATATTTTTAACAGAGGGTTCTATATATCCTAGGAACCTGCTTGCAGAATTTGGAGTTCATCCAAGGTGTTTAGGACTCATACCCTTCACAAGACCAAAAGGTCCCTCCTTAGGGTTTGACCTAGGAACTTAGGGCAAATCTATTCCTCTCTACCCCATATTCCATGGGGAGGTGATAAGTGCTATAACAAGCCAGTCGCCAAAATTTCAGCCTCTGTTGAGGTGATTTGGTCACTCAAAACCAAAAGTGCACCTTTTGACCAAAATGCCCTTATAAAGGTATAGTTAGGGTTGGGTCAAAACCTATTCCAAACACATCCAAATTAAATGAAATTTTATACATATAACTAATTTGAACCCAGGGACCACTCACCAAAATTTGGGAGGGTTTGGAGGTGTTTAGGGCACCTATTTAATTTATTTAATAATTATTAAATATTTACAAAGACTATAGAAATATTTTCTCCAAAAATTCCCATTTTTGGGCAGGCCCTAGGTATATCTAGGATAGACTCTCTGCCAAAATTTCAACTAATTTGGGCTAGGGGTGAAGGGTGGGCACTCAATTTAATGACTGCCTAGCCCTAAGGGTATGTCCCACCAAAATGGGTGCCGTGATCAAACCAGGAGCCTAAATTGGTTCAAACCAATTTTAAATCAAAGTAGACAGAAAGGGCTACAATTCATGTGTTGATCATTTCCTCATACAGAGCCTCTAACTAGTTTTAAAAATTTAAAACATTAAATATCAAAAGTGTGACAGAATGAAATAAAATAAAATTAATTTCATATAGTTTAATCCTGATGCAGCAGGAATCTTGGCGCAAGGATCAACGGCATCTGGTCATCGTCTTCGTTGAGCCGACGGCTGTGATTCGTCCCGCCTGGAGCGATTTCCAAGCCCTGCCGCCGGCGATCCAGCCCCTTCCCCGGCCGGCCACCGCCACCAACACCTCCGTTGAGGTGGTGGCTATCGCCAGGCGGCGGCTCCGCCGCCGGAGAGGCGTTTTCCGGCGGATATAGCAAGAGGTTTTCTTGCTGAAACCAGGAGAAATCCCGGATTGGATCGGGCTCAATTGAGCCCGAAACTTAAGCCTAATTAATCCTAAGATCTACCCGCGGGTTAAGGAGAGGAGGAGAACCTTCCTGGCGGCCTGGATGCGAGAGGAGCGGCGGGATGCCATTGACGACGGCGGCGGCGCTCGGCTTCTGCAACTGCACAGTGGAATGGCTCGTCTCCTCCAGGTAAACGCTCTAAAATGATCCCCTCGGCTCCCTGAAGGTGTTTAAATGGCAAATGGGGGAGAGGGGAGGCTGGTTCTTCAATGGCCATTAACACCATTAAAGGTGTGGCTCGGGTTGTGTGGAGGGGGGCTGAACCCACCCCTTGGTGGCTGGGAAACGGCTGGAATCAACTCCTCTCTCCTAGAGGAGTTGATTGCAGCCATAATTGGTGGCTGTTAGCCTTCCTTGGCCGGCCTCTCACTTCCCCTTCTTCTTCCTCATTTTCTCTCTCCTCCATTATCTTGGAGGGGAGCTCCTTTCTCTCTCCTAGTCACCACTGGTTGACTTGTCAACCTCACAAGCTAAATGCAGCCCACTTGATTATGATGGTCATGGGAATGGGTTTAGCCTAAGGGAGAAGTGGCTTGGGCTTGGGTTAGCCCTTTTGGGTTAAGTTTGACTTGACCTAAATGAGGGTTGACCTGGTCAATTTGACCATCTGGGTTGACCCCATTGGGTTTTTCTTTAGTGGCCCATTGGGCTCCCTTAGGGTCTAGGGTTACTTGAGTAGTGTTGGTTGGGCATCTTGGGGGTCATATGTCCCTTGGGAAGGGCACTTTGACCATTTTAGGGCTAGAGTTGACTTGGGTCAACATGACCAATTGGGTTGACCCCTATGGGTCCTGGGTGACCCATTGGCTTCTCTTAGAGTCTAGGTAGGGTTATGTAGGGTTACCCTGTACTTTGGAGGTCACATACCCTTAGTAAGGGTACTTTGACCAGGTTAGGGCTTGAGTTGACTTGGGTCAACCTGGCCTCTAGGGCTGACCCCAATGTGTCCTTAGTGACCCATTGACCTCACTTTAGGGTTAGGAGGGCATAGGAGGGGTCCTTTAGGCTAGGAGTAGGTCAGTTGGCCCTAAGTAGGCTAGTTTGACCCATTTAGGGCTAGGGTTGACCTTGGTCAACTGGGCCTCTTGGGTTGACCCTAATGGGTCCTTTTGGCTCTAATGGGTCTCCCAAGTATTAGGGGTGTTGTGGTAGGGTCTTGGGGTTAAGGTGTAGCCCATGGTCATCCTAAGCCATTGTTTAGAGTTCTACTATTTGCAGACCATGATTGTAACATCCCCCAAACAGCCAGACCCCCGAGAGTAATTTTGTCATGACTAAGTCATGACAAAATCCAGGGAGCTTACAAACCCTTGTAGACCTAGGCAAAAAGGTGATAAAACACCATGGTCTGCAAATAGTAAACCTTAAATACTCAACTTAGGGCTTGACTTTAGGGCTCCAACTCGACTCCTTAACCCCACCCCAACACCCCTAGGCCATCAAGCAGTCCAGAAGACCCATTGGGGCCAGCCAAACAGGCCAAGTTGACCCAAGGTCAACTCTAACCCTAATTAGGGCAAAATGGTCAATTCCCCATCAAATGGCCCAACTGACCATCACATGTGGAAGTAGCTTCACTTTTAGGTCTAACACATCATAAAAGACTAATTAGACCAAAAAGCACCATCCTAGGGTCACCACGTGGCAAAATGACCAAAATACCCCTACTAGGTCAAAATGGTGATTTTCCATTAAACACCCCTATTGACCACCACAACTTCAAGTTGACCACACTCATGGGGTCATAACCTCATAAGGGACCCAATGGCACGAAAATTTCATGGTTCGGTCAACCCTAGGGCCCAGTTTGACCAAAAGTGAAACTAGGGCTAACTAGGTCATATTACTTGGACCTAGCCCAATCCCTTTGGGCTAGGCCCAATTTGAGTGGTCAACCAGCCTAGTAGGCTGATATTAAACATGGGAGGGAGTGAAAATTCGTTCATGGTGATTAGGAGAGAGAAATGGGGGGTTTTTCCCCAATTTTGAGGAGAGAGAAAGTGGCCATTCATGGCCATTAAGGTGACACACCCCTTGACATCCCTCCATTACACTCTCATTCATCTTCTCTGATGAATTTGAGAAGTTTCCAGCCATTTCTAGGTGCAATTAGGGCAGGGGGGATGTATAGGGTCGGCCATGGGAGGGGAGGTGAAGAGGCCATTAATGGCATATGTGATTAAAACCACTACCACCCACAATTAACCCCCCTATCACCTTCACAAACCTCTGAGCAGTGAAACCCCCCCATTTCCCGTGAGTTTGGAGGTCTCCTTGCAAGAAATCGGATGGCACCCAAAGCTTCGAGGAGGAGCAATGGCGGCCGGCGAATGGAGCAAAGGAACGCCCCAAATGAGGTCCGATCCTCTTCCCCTCTCCTAGTGCTAGATCTAGATCGATTTAGGTAGAGAAATCGGGCTCAATTGAGCCTGATTGAGAGCTTGAATTTTCGGATTTTTCATGGAAAATGGTGGTGTTGAGTTCGCCGGAAACCGCCGCCTCCGGCGGCATGGTCGCCGCCAAACGTTAGCCACCACCTCAACGGAGGTGGTGGTGGTGGTGGCCAGCCAGGGAGGTGGTCGGGGTGGCCGGAAAGTGGGCTGGAATGAGCTCCAGGTCGGGATAATCCCGTCCCTTGGCTGGAGCTTGAAGATGAGCAGCAGCCCTTGGATGCTGCTTCAAGATTCGTGCAAAACCTATTCTATTTATTGTTTTATTTTCTGTGATTATAATAGCAGTGCATAAAATTAATATTTCAAAATACTTATGCCCCACTACAGAAAACATGGTCAACATATCAAATGTAGCCCTTGATGTCTAGTTTAATTTAAAATTGATTTCACTCAATTTGGAGTCCTGGTTAGACCGCAGCACTCATTTTGGTGAGGTCTACCCAAAGGGCTGTCCAGAGCTTAAATTAAGTGCCCACTCCAAACCAGACATCCAAATAATCTGAAATTTGGGGAATGGGCTATTTTTAACTATATCTAGGACATATCCAAAAATCAGAATTTTGGGAAATATTTATCTATAGTTTTTAGAAAAATTTAATAAATCAAGTATAAATTAATTAGGTGTCATAAACACCTCAAAATCCCCCCAAATTTTGGTGGGTGGTCTTACAGAGCATGTTAGGGCTCTGATAAAAGTTTCATCTCCTTTGAAGATGTTTTGATTAGGTTTTATCCAACCCCAGGTTGACCCTTCTAGGGTTAATTAGGTCAAAGCACGCCTTGGGGTTTTGAGTGGCCAAATCACCTCAACAGAGGCTGATATTTTGTACACTGACTTTATATGGTATGACACACCCTCCAATGTAATTTGGGGTGGTTAAGAGTAGGGTAGCCCTAGAACCCTAGGGTAGGTCCCTTAATGGGGATTTTTAGGGTTTGAAGGTCATGGGGTCAAATGACCTTGGAATAACTTAAAATTTGGTGGAGAGGACCATAAGGTTAGTATAGTACTCTGGTTAAAATTTTATGTAATTTGGAAGCCTTAAACCCCCTCAAAACCCTAACCCTAGTTTAGGGCACCAAACCTAATTTGGAGTATTAGGCTACTAAATCACTTTAAAATCACTTGAAATTTGGCAGGGGCAGTTATATGGTAGAAATATTTCTAAATTAATTTTGGTGGGATTTTTTGGGCCATTAAAATCAGTACTTCATTTTCAACCATAGATGTGCCCTTAAAATTTACTATGTTGATAGTGAAGTTTTTGCTTATTGGAAAATTATGAAACCTTGGAATAGGATATTATATATAATGATAGAGCCCTCTGTATTTTGTTTAAATTTTTAGATGTCTGTTTCAAGTACTTGCTTCATTAAATTATGATTTGTGGTTTATGATCAAAAATAGAAACAGAGCCACAATATTATCAAAAAAATTATGAAATTAGGTCAGAGAGTGATTTTGACCATTATTATTGTCCTGTAATTTTCCCATGATTTTTAGATGGATAAAACCAGTACTTACTTCACAAGTCTGTAAATTTGGAAGTTTACATTTAATTAGATTTAGAGCCCTTCATTTGTGAAAAAAATTATAAAACTTGGCTACTGTGGATTTTAGATATTAATAAGACTTGTGGAATTTTATTATAATTATTAGATGAGTTTTTACAGTACTTGCTTCATTAACCAAAGATTATGGAATTAATGGTTATAAATTAAATTATGGGTTACTATTCACTATAAAAATTATGAGACTACTTCTAGGGTGTTTTTAGGCTATGATAGTCCTACTGGAGTTTTATTATAATTTTTAGAATAATATTGCTGGCCTTTTTATCTGTAGATGATATTATTGACCTTAAGTTCTAAATTACGAAAGGTAGGTCTAATCACCTATGAAAATTCTCAAACCTTGGATTTACTGTTTAAATGTCACTTATTAGTTATCATAATTTTGTTGTGATTTGTTCCTAACTTTGGAGAGCACTTCATGTTCAAAGTAGGGCATTTGGAGTCTAGGATTAATTAAATTAAGTGCCCACTTAATTAGGAAAATTATGAGACTCTGGATTTAGTCTTAATAGGTCATGATAGACTCCCAGTAATTATTATGGATCTACAGGAAGAGTAATTAGGGTACCCCCTAATGAGAGCACCAAGTAACTTAGCATAGTGTGTATATGGTGGATAGGTCAGAGATAAGTTAACTCGGAGAGCTCAAACACACTTAGGGTATTCACACTGAAATAAAAGAGAGGTTTGATCAAGGGTAGAAATTAATAACATTAAGTGCCTTGGCAAGAGAACTTTGGGCTTCATCCCATTGTAGTTCCTAGTACCGCTGCGAGCCCCTCACCGGGTAGACTTCGGGAAGTCCAGGGTTAACCTTAAACCTTAGGAATAATATGGGCAAGAGTAACCCTAATAATAGTTTCACCTTACACTCACACTTGTACACGTAGGGAGATAAATTAGTAGTGAAGGGATAGCATAGGCCCATGGCCTAAGGGCTTACTGGTAGAGTTAAATGGACTCGGTATTGATTTGGAAGTCCGGGGAGCTGGATGCTCGGGGACTTGGAAAAAAAAAAGAGACTTGATTAGTCTAGGGAGCCGTGGGCTCGGGAACATGGTGAACTAGTAGGCTCAGTATTTTAATTAGATACAAACTATCATGGTAGCATGTGCATAACATTGGTGGGTCCTCGGTATTGGACGATCGAACACACCGTCGTCGGTACGTTGACTCGGGGAGACTAGCTGGTTTGCTAGGAATAGTACGGGAACGTACGAGAGGGGCTAGATTGTGTAGTGTGTTTACCAATCTAGGAGTGGAGAGGCCCAACCCACTGTCTCCGTTTTGCCACGGCGGAGGCTCCTGAGAGTTTAGCTAACTCCAAAAAGGGGAACTAAAGGTCTGTGCGCATAGAGTCGTGTGTGTGAGTTGCACTCGCATGTACATACCATAGCATACTTGCACGTCATAGCATAGTCATTTCATTTAACCCCTGACACCTATCGTATAAAATGGTATGGGACGTTTTATACGATAGGCCCTGCAAAACGACCCCTTGGTCTATAGGGGTAATTCCTATAAATCAATGGTTATATTTCTTGTTGCTCTTACTTTCACTTTTTATTGCTTCTTTTTGCTACTCCTTTCTATTACTTTTGATGCATACTTGTTCACTCATGTTTAATTTTTGTGATACCCCTGCCATACTTTATGATTTTAATCCTTAGGGTAGATGTCACCTGCTTGATTACGCCTTGCTTTTGGTCCTCCTTTTCACCCTTTTCCGCCCGGTGCCTAGGAGCCACGAGTAGAGGGGTGGGGGATTGTTGACTGAGTCTAGTTTGACTGACGGTTGTTTGACCACTATATTTTAGGTGCTCCGGATGGGAGACAGGGAACAGCCGCAGGAGACGCAACACCAGCAGGGTACGGTGCAGATGAAGATGGGCCAGTGTAGCTCGGGTGGACAGGCATCCGGATCCGTGAGTGGAGTCGAGTATTAGTAGTTTTACTTTTATGAGTGGATTGTAGTGAGGTTATCATGTACCGGGCTTAAGCCCGTATTTACTTTCTGGTGTTGGTACCTAGACTTTCTTCTGGTGTTGACTTGATTTATTGCATGATTTCCTCCTTTATACTATTGTGGACTTGGATGCTTACACTTTCATTCATTATACATTCTGTCGATGGTGATCGAGATGGCCGGCAGAATCGGCGTTTTGTGGTACCGATCATCCCGGTGGATGATGTCACCGCATAAACGGCGGTTCTGGGCCTAAGACCCCGGTGGATGTTGAAAAAAAATGGGGTCTTACAAGTGGTATCAGAGGATTAGCTCGATCCGACAGAATGTAGTCCACAAAACATGGGACACCCCGCGCGGGCTTAGTTTGAGGACAAACTAACAGCAGAAGCAATGGTGTGCCCATGGGAGGAATCACGTGCAATACTCACCAGTAACAAAGAGTTTTAGGTCAACTTACTAAACTTAAGACCATCTTTTGTAGGGTGCGACGAATCCTCCCCTGCCGCAGGGGACACCTCCGGCCCCGAATGTGACTCCACCCCCGCCGGCTCCGACCCCGTTACAGCAGACGGAGCTGGGACAAACTTTGACGGCCATCTTGGAGTCCTTTAGGGCACAACAGGCTCCGGCTCCTCAGCCGAACCCCGGAGCAAACTGGTTGAGTGCATTCCGAGGCCTTGCCCCACCATCATACTTGGGGACGGAGACGGCAGTGCGCACGGAGGAGTGGCTAGATATTATGTACGAGATGTTGGTGGGAATACAGTGCCCGGTGGACCTGGCAGTATCCTTGGTGGTTTCTTGCCTGGAGTCGCATGCAAAGAGGTGGTGGAAGTCGGTGATGGACACCACATATGCGGGAGTGGAGATCGCGGACATTACTTGGGAGGAGTTTAGGGCAGCACTACTGGAGCATTTTGTGCCGCAGTCCGCAAGGGACGAATTGGAGGATAGATTCTTGCAGCTGAAGCAAGGGAACAAGACAGTGCTGGAATATCACCGGGAGTTTACTCATTTGGCCAGGTTTGCGGATTCTTACAAGCTGGATGAAGTGGGTTACGCCAAGAGATTCTACAAGGGCCTCCGTGATGACCTGAGGCAGGCCCTCTTGTTCGTGTCCGATGGTACCATGGACAGGATCTTGGAGATGGCCAAGAAGATGGAGGCGGACCAGCTTGTAGTCCGGGGCAGGAAGAGACATGGGGATGATACAGTGCTAGGAGGGAGAAGGGACCCGCAGAGAGGTCGGGTCATGGGAGAGAGAAGGAACGGGGATCAAGCCCGTCAGGAGGAAGGGCAAGAGCTAAGGGAGCAGGCAGTGCTGACTCCGCAGCCGCTACAGATGAGGGAGGTGCCCAGGATAGGGCAAGGACCACCCCCACCACAGCTGTGCTATCACTGCCATCAGCCAGGGCACATTCGGACTAATTGCCCTATGAGGAATGGGGCCACACCTCCAGCACGGGGTGGCCCACCGGTTCACCAGATGGGAGGTCGTGGACGTGGACGCGGACGCGGATTTCAGGGTGGCGACCGCAGGCAGAATGGGGAGCAGATTTACGCTTTGGACCTAGCACAGCCCCGGAACCCGGACAGGGTTATTGCAGGAATGGTGATGGTGTGCGGCAAGCCTGCCCATACCCTGTTCGACACGGGGGCATCGCACAACTTTGTGTCGGAGGATTTCGTCAAGGATCTGGACCAGATTCGATATTATACGGGATTCCCCAGGAGGGTGCGTCTCCCCAATGGGATGGAGATCCAGTCCACAGAGAAGTGCCTCCTGGAGGTTACCATAGACGGGTTGACACTCGAGGCCCCGGCGACGATCCTGAGAATGCCGGACTTCGACCTTGTCTTGGGCATGACATGGCTTGTCTGGAACCATGCCCAGATTGACTGCCCGACGAGGAGGGTCGTGCTGAGCCACGGCGATACTTATGCGACATTCGAAGGTACTACTCCGGTTTCCCGCCGCCTGCTTTCATCTATTCAGGTCGTTAAGGCTCACATGCAAGGAGACGAGGTATATCAGGTATTATTCGAGATGACTGAGGAGAAGGACCTGATTGCTAGCATTCCGGTGGTTCGTGACTACGCCGATATTTTTCCGGATAAGCTGCCAGGACTGCCTCCGCATAGGGAGAAGGACTTTCATATTCAATTGGTACCAGGGGCTAAGCCGGTATCCAAGGCCCCTTATCGGATGGCCCCGAAGGAGTTGGCGGAGTTTCGGACACAGTTGCAGGAGCTGGTGGAAGCAGGATTTGTTAGGCCGAGCTCCTCATCATGGGGAGCTCCGGTCCTATTCGTGAAGAAGAAGGATGGCACGCTTCGCCTGTGCATCGACTATTGAGCACTAAACAGGCTGACCGTACGAAATACCTATCCGCTCCCCAGGATAGACGAGTTGTTCGATCAGCTGGAGGGAGCCCATTATTTCTCGAAGCTGGACTTGAGGTCAGGCTACTACCAGCTGCGGATCCAGGAGGAGGATATTCCGAAGACGGCCTTTAGTAGCAGATATGGATTGTATGAGTTCATCGTGATGCCCTTCGGGCTCACGAATGCTCCGTCGGCGTTTATGAGCCTCATGAACCGGGTCTTCGAGGCTTATTTGGATGTGTTCGTCATAGTATTCATAGACGACATCCTTATCTATTCTAAGACGGAGGAGGAGCACACACGACATCTGACACTGACCTTGGAGAGACTGCGGGAGCATCGCCTTTATGCGAAGTTCAGCAAGTGTCAGTTCTGGTTGAAGGAGGTGGCTTTCTTAGGCCACATTATCAGCGGAGCCGGGCTGGCGGTAGACCCGACAAAGATTCAGGCAGTCAGGGATTGGCCGCCGCTGAAGACGGCCACGGATGTGCGGAGTTTCCTGGGGCTTGCCGGTTATTACCGGAAATTCATGGAGGGGTTTTCTCGGATCTCCCTTCCACTCACATCCTTGACGAAGAAGGATGTGCCCTTTGTGTGGACGCCACAGTGTGAGGCAGCCTTCCAGGAGCTGAAGGACCGACTCATCTCAGCCCCTATTCTGGCCCTTCCATCTGGGAAGGAAGGATTCCAGGTGTATACCGACGCATCATATCAGGGGATGGGAGCGGTGCTGATGCAGAACGGACACGTCATAGCTTATGCCTCCCGCCAGCTGAAGACCCATGAGAAGAACTATCCAGTGCACGACCTGGAGATGGGAGCAGTTGTATTCGCACTGAAGATATGGCGACACTACCTTTATGGAGTCCACTGTGATATATACTCCGATCATAAGAACCTTAAGTACGTGGACACGCAGAAGGAACTGAACATCAGGCAGAGGTGGTGGGTGGAGTTTCTATCTGACTATCAGTATGAGATGCACTACCACCCGGGGAAGGCGAACGTGGTAGCGGATGCACTGAGTAGGAGAGCCGCCACAGCAGGAGCAGAGCCTCAGTTGATGTCTATGGAGCTGCTGCAGAGACTAGAGGACATGCACATTACTCTGGTGTCGTCTGACGATCCTGATCTCTATGAGGAGTACATGGCCGCGATGGGCGTTACCGATGACATCAGAGACCGAGTCAGAGAAGGACAGAGGCAGGATGCCAAGTTAGAGCCCATCTTCCAAGCCCTGGAGGCAGGCACTGCAGGAGATTACACACTGAGGGATGACCTGGTGTGCTTCAGAGGACGGGTGTATATACCAGAGGGAGGCCAGATCCGGGAGGATATTATGACGGAGGCGCACTGCAGCCGATATTCTGTGCACCCGGGGATCACAAAGATGACGGCTGATTTGAAGAAGACTATGTTTTGGCCGGGCATGAAGAAGGATGTCTCTTACTTCGTGACCCATTGTGAGGCATGTCAGCTAGTGAAGGCGGAGTGCAGGAACCCCGCAGGATTATTGCAGCCACTCCCGGTGCCGGAGTGGAAGTTTGATGACATAGCCATGGACTTCATACATGGGCTTCCCCGGTCTCAGACAGGGAATGACTCGATCTGGGTAATCGTTGATCGGTTGACGAAGGTGGCTCGATTTATACCGATCAGGAAAGACGATTCAGTAGGTGTACTGGTGCGGAAGTTTGTGGAGCAGTTCATTCGTTATCATGGCGTGCCCAGGATGATAGTGTCAGATCGTGATGGGCGGTTTACATCCACAGAGTGGCGATCAGTTCAGGCATACTTGGGCACCCGATTGACTTTTAGCACAGCCTTCCACCCTCAGACGGACGGGCAGACAGAGCGCACAAATCGGACATTGGAAGTGTTGGGTATTGTATCCACGATTACCTAGATTTGAGGAAGCCCCCTGTCAAGCTAAGATGAATTCACAATGTATTTGATGAAACATTTCAAGTTGTACTTGCAGTTTCTCCACGCTAAGTGCACACCAATGTCAGGGTGCAGTAGGTCAATATACACGGGTCTGCACGACGTAATCCCTCGTTGAGCAGATCAGTGTGTTGGCCTATGTGTACTCTCTCTATTGGAGTGCACTTACTTTCAAGTACAGGACCGCTCATATGCAAGAGAAGACAAGGAGCATGGAGGATCAAGGAGCAGCTCCCAGGTGGAAGACGAAAAATCGTCCAAGGCAAATTCGACGAGAATCACCAAGTGATTCTCGCCGAATCGGCGAGAATCACTTGGTGATTCTCGCCGAATCGACGAGAATCATCAGTGATTCTCGCCGACTCCTTCTGGCCATCTCAATATGGTGCCAAGCAAGATTCGGCGAGAATCACTTGTAATTCCCGCCGAACCAGTGGTCATGCAGCCCATGAATACCAAGTCCAATTCGTTGAGAATCGAAAAGTGATTCGACGAGAATCACAAACGATTCTCGACAAATCGTCGAGAATCACTTGGTGATTCTCGCCGATTCGTCGAGAATCGTCTGCGATTCTCGCCGATTTTTACTTGGCGTTTTCTCAGAATGCTGCTGGACCGGATTCTGCTTCTGGACTTATTTGAACCGGATTTTGGGGATTTCTTTTGTGGGTCCCACAAACGGTCATATTTGAGAATACTACAGTATAAATACATGAGTATTTTTGAACAGTAAATCACGATAAGAGAGAAAGAAAATCCAGCGGCGAGGTAACCCTAAATCCGCGAACTCGCTCCGCTCCGCCGCCGCCGCTCGCGTCAAGTGGTCGCCGCTGCTGATCGCTCTTCTTCCCGATCTCCGGTGACAGAAGCTTGGCAAGGCTTGTGTCTCACGCGTCTATCCGGAGATCTCTTGTCTCTCGATTCGTTGACCGGGAAAAACTCCCCCGTCCGAATCGATCGAGACGACTGATCCTAGAGTGACCGTTGGTAGACCTAGCTTGCTTCGCTACGAAGTTTAGATCTCCAAGTTCTGCAGCCACTCTTCATCGTAGCCGCCGATCCCGAAGCTAGCCGCCGCTCGTGTGCCGTCGCCGGTTCCGGGGAGATCTTCTCCAAGAGAGACCAAGGCCGTAGACTCTTCATCGACTTCAAGAACACGTCGTCGAACAAAGAGGAACACCGAAGTCTCCAAGAGAAGTTTGTATCACGTGTACATCCTACATTTTCATTTCGTTGTAAAGGAACTTTTGTTCCGAGTTGTAAGGGTTGGGTGCAACCCGCTTTGTGGGAGTGTTGACTCTCATGTGTGGAAGGGCTCCTTCCGTTAGTGAAGGGATTGGATTTCAATCCCGTTGGTGAAGTGACCGAGTCGTCCCTTGTTGGGGAGATAGGTCGAAGGGGGAAAGTGGATGTACCCAAGTCGGGGAACCACTATAAATTTGCTGTGTATTCTGTGTGCTGTGTTTGTTGTTTTTATTGTGCAGGTACATCTGTAAATTCCGCAAAAGAACCACAAGTTACCTATTCCCCCCCCCCCATAGGTACACATAGCCGACACTAGGTGGACTTTCAAGTGGTATCAGAGGGAGGTTCCTCAACAAGAAGGCTAACACCTTGCGGTGAATCCTGCCACCAGTATCAGAAGCATGGATCTGGACTATGACGTATTGCCACTCAAACTCCCAGCATGCACCAAGGATTATTATCCTATCTGGAGGATGAGAGTGTTATTTCACCTGGATGCCATCGATCCTCGAGCATCCCTCATCCTGGAAGAGGGTCCATTTATCCCTATGAAGACCACCGACTCGGGGACCCAAGTGCCCATGTGCATCCCTGAGATGACAGAGATGGAACTCTCATTTTTCCAACTGGACCAGAGGATTCGACAAATTATTATGGATGTCTGGTCTGGAGCCTCTCGCTCCAGGTTGGAAAAATGTAAAACGGCTAAATCTCTATGGATGATGATCTCAGAGCTGATGGGGGGTCAGAGGAAGCTGAAATTTGCTGCCAATCTGAGGATGAAGCATATGTGGGGGTAATCACTTCTGAAGATGAATGCAAGGATCCTTCGGATTGCATCAGAGCTCCAGTATCCTTGTCAGAGACTGAAGAAGATAGTGAGGAAAGCAGCTCCGACGAGGAAGAACCATTGGTCACTGATTCTAATGACAATAACCCAGATGAGCAGGTACCATCTTCATCCTGTCCCTCATCTTTTGACTTCTCTGAAGACAGAAACTGCTCTCCTCCAGAAAATACTGATTCCCTGAAGAGAGCCCTTCAGGAAAGCAATCTACTTGCTGAGGAGCAAGCTCGAGAGATTGCTCAACTGAAGATCTTGTTGGTTCTCCAATTGGCGTCCAACAAGGTCAAGGACTCTAAGATCTCAGCTCTAGAGAATAGTCTAGAAAATGAGAAACGTATAGTATCCAACTTCTCCAAAGTTGATGCTATAAAGAGAAAACAAGAAACCGGGTGGATCTCCCGGATTATCCAGGGATGGAGAAATGGGGAAACGGTGTTCCGACCTCCCACTCCAAGCGGGAAGGCAACTCATCATGCCTTCAGGTATGACCACAGGAATAATCGTGGTCACTGTAAGGGTGAGTTGTCCCCATGTGGAAATGTCCATAGTGCAAGAGGCATCATGGCCACCCTTGAAGAAATACCTAAGGCTCAGTCTGAGCCCTTTGTATTCACGGCCACTGCCACAACAAAGTGTGGATCTGCAGGTCCTGGTTCACAGAAGAATTCTCTCCATTCAAGGACACGGGATAGGGAGAATAGAAGTCATGATGTCAGGCGTCATGGAGCCTCAGCAAGGAAGATGCCTGAAAGAATGACACCACCTTCTCGGCCTCATAACGCTCACATCATGCATTCATTCCACCCTTCATCATGCCTCGATGGAAGAGGAATTTGTGCAACAAGAACATGCCCTATCCCCTTGAGACCTAGGACCGTGACTACATCAGTCACTAGATCAGGTCAAAAACGGCGATACAACATTCACTCTTGTTGGTGCTGCGGCAAAGTGGGACACTTTGCCATTGACTGTTGGCACAACCTCTCTGTGCCCACAGCAAGGGCTTCTCCACATTATAGGGACAGAGGCAGTCTTCCAGACAGGTTTTCTCACGGAAGGCAGTTGCGTGTTCATGCTAATAGAAACCTAGGACCCAATATGATTTGGGTTCCTAAGGTAAAGTAATTCTGTTTTGCAGGGTAGTCTAGATCCCCATGAATACTTGGGAACTAGACAGTACGTGGCTCAAGGCTAACTTGGAACAAGCGTCTACAATAACAGACGTGCTACCTGATGAGCATAATCACTTTAAGCTACCGATATGTTCTACCTGTGGGACTAAGACGATGACTCTCCTTATCCCAGGTAACTTTGATCAGTTCAAGGACTTGTGTCATGATGCATCCTCATTCAAATTAAATATATATATATATATTTTTATCCTTGTGTATAAGTGTACTTATGCTTATCATATATGTGTGCACCTTTAAGGAGAGATTACATCGAGGCATGCCAACCATTACACATCGATAAAAGGATAACAAAGATATGTCATTGCGAATTTTGACACATCACAGTTGACATCAAGAAGGGTCTGAAGAGGTCTCGTTCTAATCCTAATAAAGTGTCGTTATAACAAACATGTACGTATTAATCCTGTATTAACTTGACATTTGAGGACATGTCATTGTAAATTTCGACAACAAAAACAAATTGACATTGAGAAGACTTTGCAAAAACCTCAGTAAAATTCAAATAGATTGACTTTAGAATATACTTGCATTTATCATTCCTTTTAGTAACTTGACATCGGAAAATCTAAAATGGTGCAATGCTTCCCAAAGTAATCAAGAAAAACATCAATATTTACTCCGAATCCCGCCGACCCATTTTACATCTCGCCGAATTAGATAAATCCCGCCGAAGAAGCTCCCGACCGCTCGACTTCCCCCGAATCCCGACGACTCCTATAAATCCCGCCGAAGAATCTCCGCCTGTTCACCTTCCTCACGACTCGCGCAGGAGACCTCTAGACGACCCTCGCCTTCCTCGCGCAAGTGCACTTCCGCGAACTCGCCGACACCCGCAGCCCTCCGACGCTCTCGTCGACGCCGTCGAATTGCCTCTGTGCGTGATCTTCTTCTCCCGAAGCTCACCAACTCCCGAAGCTCCCGTGAGATTCTAACTAGGTCGCATCCCACGGGATACTCTTCCCTCCACCGAAGCTCTTCCCGAAGCTCACCAACTCTCTCCCACCGAAGCTCTTAGGTAACCGCCTCCTCACTGGCTCCAAGGCCGAACCCCATGTGATGCCTTCTTTTTTGAATGTACACTAATGCTTGGAGTCGGGCTTCTTTCTAGATCCTCAATGGCCCCAAGGACGACCGCAGGTTTGATTTCTGGTTGCGAACTGGTTCGCACTGGTTTTTCTCATGCCTCGGACGAGTTCCGGAACATCGTTCTCATGCTGGAAGAAGCCGGGCTAACCTTCATATTGGAGCATCCTTGCAAAGTCTTAGATAAAGAAGTGCTGGAGTTCTTTTCTACAGCAAGGCTTCGAAACCGAGACTCCATCATCAAGAGCAAGGTGGCGGGGACTAAGGTCAATATGTCTGCCGGTAAGCTAACTCGCTACCTGCAGCTCTCAAGTGCGGAGCAGGAAGACTATTTGGAGGACGAGGACAAAGTCAGAACCCTCCTGTTCTGCGGTCTACCCAGAGGCACACGATCAGTAAAACGCAAAGAGATGAATGAAGAAGGGAAGCTCCTATCCGACATCATAGGAAAAGTACTCATTTGTAAGCCAGGCTCCCATGATCATATCTCCGGAGATATGTTCAAAATTCTCATAGCCGTGGTCTGCAGAAAGAGGTTCAACTGGGGAGAGTTGATGTTTCAAAAGATCAAGGACACTCTGGGCACTCCGAGCTTCGGCCGCATCATCAGTCTATATCTCAACCAGCTCAACGGAGATAAATTCGACATGAGCAAAGGAGTTCCTCTACATTACTTGAAAAAAATGGATGCTACTGTATTTGATCGATGGGAACGGCGCATCGGGCAGCCGGCTGTGGAAGAGCAAGAGGAAGTATCTCCAGCATCCTCTCCCCGTGAAATTCCTGATACTGTGACTGCAGGAATCGAGGGGGAGACTCTACCCACACATCTGGATATAATATCTGAAATCGCCCAGGTGGCAAGGGATGCGGTGGCAGAAGTTCATGAAGAAAGTGAACCTGGGTTGGAGGATGAGGAGGTCCTGAACAGAAACACCCTCGGAACTGAAGCTGAAACACTGGACTCTGCTGATCAAGAAGTGGAAGAAGATGCTGAAATGGATGAGTTTTTGGATGCGGACGGAAAGGACGAGGTCAGTGAGGGCCATGAAGTGGTTGAATCTCCAGATACTGATGAACCTCCTACTGCTAAGTCTGCACCAGTGGAGGGGGAGGTAAATGAGGCCACCAACATTCCTCCCATAGAGGCTGTGATTGTATCCAGCTCTACTGATGCTTCTGCGGCCGAGCCAGAACAAGGCCAAGAAGTGCCTCCGGGTATTCCACTACGAGATGACCTAGCCATTCACACTGTACATATAATTCAGGGCATCGTGAATGAGCTCAAAACCTCTTTTGATAAAACTCAGAAAACAATACTGCAAGAGATTAAGACTTCTGAAGATCTCATGCTGAAGAATATGGTGGCAATCATCCACAAACTGGATATGATGGAGAAGAAGTTTGAAGAAAAGTATACTGCGGCCGGCGAAGCTGTCACACTGTTAATGGCCGGCTTGAAAAAGACTACTGATACTCTGGCTGTTGTCAATCAGAACGCACACGTTGTGGCCAACAATATTCAGAAATTTGATGGCAACATGGTCACTTTAAATGCAAATCAGCAGGCCCTAGTCACTGAATTCAGCAAGACAACTAAGCACATTGATGACTCCTTGCACTCATATGCCAATTGCATAGCTGAAGAAGCCATAAAGGGGGAGAAGGAGTATATCGCTAAGATGGCTGAGCTCCAGAAAAGCATGGATGCAAACTTTGTGAAATCAAGCAACTACGTCTATGAGAGTTGCTGGTGGATGCTACAACAGGCACTGGGCACGTTAGGAGTCGTCCTACCTGACCAACCTGCCGGTGCTCAGGCTCCTGAGACTTCTACGGCTGCCGAGGAAGTACATATTGCTGAGAATGTAAGTACAAGTGCTGCTGATATTTTCACTGATGAAGCTGACGCTAGGGCCATCTCCAAATCTAAGCTGAGAAGCATGTTTGACCAGGAGGCCTTAGCTAAAGCAAGGGGAAAGAGGAAAATTCAGGAAGGGACATCAAAGGAGACACCAACTCAAAAGAGGATCAGACTAAGTGAGGAGGAGGTAAGAAACGAAAGGTGGAGCCCAGTCTCAAGGAGCATCATCCTAGACACCTTCCTGCTGCAAGAAAGAGGAGAGATAAATCGAAATGAAGCATATAGTCAGTATGAATGGGAGACGCACAAAGCATTTGAAGCGAAACGCAACATTTTCTTCAGAAACAACAAGGATCCAGACAAAGTTGCTCCTCCTAGGTACTATCCGAAGCCCAAGGAATACATGGAAAGGCAGAGCAAAAAGTACTTGGCGCAAACTCTTAAGGGTGACGGAGCTAAGGACAAATAGTCATTATCTTATAGCTGGTCACGGTGTATTAAGAACATTTAACAATTATTACTGTCGTGTGAACAATTCTGACTTATATGTGAATATATTTCTCTTGGTATATATATATATATTCTTGAATGTGTGAATGACTCAAGTCCTGTTCTAATTGCATTTATTACCTTGTGTTGCATAATTAATTTTTTAAATGCTATAATTATTATTTGATAGGTGTTATTCATCTTAGCTAGTAGGGTTTTGGCTTCG
Organism: Platanthera guangdongensis; assembly: GCA_039583875.1. Classification (NCBI taxonomy): domain Eukaryota; kingdom Viridiplantae; phylum Streptophyta; class Magnoliopsida; order Asparagales; family Orchidaceae; genus Platanthera; species Platanthera guangdongensis. The sequence continues at coordinate 34,069,761 of CM077147.1, forward strand.
TCAAATAGGGGGAGATTGTTGGGTATTGTATCCACGATTACCTAGATTTGAGGAAGCCCCCTGTCAAGCTAAGATGAATTCACAATGTATTTGATGAAACATTTCAAGTTGTACTTGCAGTTTCTCCACGCTAAGTGCACACCAATGTCAGGGTGCAGTAGGTCAATATACACGGGTCTGCACGACGTAATCCCTCGTTGAGCAGATCAGTGTGTTGGCCTATGTGTACTCTCTCTATTGGAGTGCACTTACTTTCAAGTACAGGACCGCTCATATGCAAGAGAAGACAAGGAGCATGGAGGATCAAGGAGCAGCTCCCAGGTGGAAGACGAAAAATCGTCCAAGGCAAATTCGACGAGAATCACCAAGTGATTCTCGCCGAATCGGCGAGAATCACTTGGTGATTCTCGCCGAATCGACGAGAATCATCAGTGATTCTCGCCGACTCCTTCTGGCCATCTCAATATGGTGCCAAGCAAGATTCGGCGAGAATCACTTGTAATTCCCGCCGAACCAGTGGTCATGCAGCCCATGAATACCAAGTCCAATTCGTTGAGAATCGAAAAGTGATTCGACGAGAATCACAAACGATTCTCGACGAATCGTCGAGAATCACTTGGTGATTCTCGCCGATTCGTCGAGAATCGTCTGCGATTCTCGCCGATTTTTACTTGGCATTTTCTCAGAATGCTGCTGGACCGGATTCTGCTTCTCGACTTATTTGAACCGGATTTTGGGGATTTCTTTTGTGGGTCCCACAAACGGTCATATTTGAGAATACTACAGTATAAATACATGAGTATTTTTGAACAGTAAATCACGATAAGAGAGAAAGAAAATCCAGCGGCGAGGTAACCCTAAATCCGCGAACTCGCTCCGCTCCGCCGCCGCCGCTCGCGTCAAGTGGTCGCCGCTGCTGATCGCTCTTCTTCCCGATCTCCGGTGACAGAAGCTTGGCAAGGCTTGTGTCTCACGCGTCTATCCGGAGATCTCTTGTCTCTCGATTCGTTGACCGGGAAAAACTCCCCCGTCCGAATCGATCGAGACGACTGATCCTAGAGTGACCGTTGGTAGACCTAGCTTGCTTCGCTACGAAGTTTAGATCTCCAAGTTCTGCAGCCACTCTTCATCGTAGCCGCCGATCCCGAAGCTAGCCGCCGCTCGTGTGCCGCCGCCGGTTCCGGGGAGATCTTCTCCAAGAGAGACCAAGGTCGTAGACTCTTCATCGACTTCAAGAACACGTCGTCGAACAAAGAGGAACACCGAAGTCTCCAAGAGAAGTTTGTATCACGTGTACATCCTACATTTTCATTTCGTTGTAAAGGAACTTTTGTTCCGAGTTGTAAGGGTTGGGTGCAACCCGCTTTGTGGGAGTGTTGACTCTCATGTGTGGAAGGGCTCCTTCCGTTAGTGAAGGGATTGGATTTCAATCCCGTTGGTGAAGTGACCGAGTCGTCCCTTGTTGGGGAGATAGGTCGAAGGGGGAAAGTGGATGTACCCAAGTCGGGGAACCACTATAAATTTGCTGTGTATTCTGTGTGCTGTGTTTGTTGTTTTTATTGTGCAGGTACATCTGTAAATTCCGCAAAAGAACCACAAGTTACCTATTCCCCCCCCCCCATAGGTACACATAGCCGACACTAGGTGGACTTTCAGGAAGACCTACTACGTTTGTGCATCCTAGACCGAGGAGAGCCATGGGAGAAGATGCTGCCACTGGTAGAGTTCTCATACAACAACAGTCATCAGGCCAGTATAAGTATGGCCCCCTACGAGGCCCTATATGGACGGAGGTGCAGGACTCCCCTGTCATGGTTACAATATGAGGATCCGAAGGTCCTGGGCTCGGAATTTGTGGAGGACACCGAGGCCCAGGTGAGACTGATTCGAGATCGGATGTTAGAGGCGCAGAGCAGACAGGCCAAATACTATGACGCACGACATCGTCAGGTGGAGTTTCAGGTAGGAGACAGAGTGTTTTTGAAGATACGACCGATGCACGGAGTCTCTCGAGTTCGTGGACGGAGGAAGAAGCTCGGCCCGAGGTACATGGGGCCCTACAGGATCCTAGAGCGGGTCGGTCCCTTGGCATATAGGCTGGAGCTGCCACCAGAGCTGGAGGGCTTGCACGACGTCTTCCATGTCTCCTCCCTCAGGAGGGCCCTATTACGGCCAGAGCAGCAGATAGACGCCACGGATGGGCCGGTAGCATCTGACCGGTCAGTACACATGGAGCCGGTCCGGATTGACGATACGGGTATGCGGGCCTTGCGCCGCAAGAAGGTCCCACTGGTCAAGGTTCTGTGGAGGAATCACGGCCATGAGGAGCACACTTGGGAGCCTCAGGACTTAATGCGCCAAAGATACCCGGAGCTCTTCACCACAGGTAAACTCTAATCTAATTTTGGGATGTTACAATTTATTACCTTGGAAGAAACCCCGCAGGCCTAACCTGAATTTCGGGGACGAAATTTTTATTTTTATGTGTTGGGATTTGTAACATCCCCCAAACAGCCAGACCCCCGAGAGTAATTTTGTCATGACTAAGTCATGACAAAATCCAGGGAGCTTACAAACCCTTGTAGACCTAGGCAAAAAGGTGATAAAACACCATGGTCTGCAAATAGTAAACCTTAAATACTCAACTTAGGGCTTGACTTTAGGGCTCCAACTCGACTCCTTAACCCCACCCCAACACCCCTAGGCCATCAAGGAGTCCAGAAGACCCATTGGGGCCAGCCAAACAGGCCAAGTTGACCCAAGGTCAACCCTAACCCTAATTAGGGCAAAATGGTCAATTCCCCATCAAATGGCCCAACTGACCATCACATGTGGAAGTAGCTTCACTTTTATGTCTAACACATCATAAAAGACTAATTAGACCAAAAAGCACCATCCTAGGGTCACCACGTGGCAAAATGACCAAAATACCCCTACTAGGTCAAAACGGTGATTTTCCATTAAACACCCCTATTGACCACCACAACTTCAAGTTGACCACACGCATGGGGTCATAACCTCATAAGGGACCCAATGGCACGAAAATTTCATGGTTCGGTCAACCCTAGGGCCCAGTTTGACCAAAAGTGAAACTAGGGCTAACTAGGTCATATTACTTGGACCTAGCCCAATCCCTTTGGGCTAGGCCCAATTTGAGTGGTCAACCAGCCTAGTAGGCTGATATTAAACATGGGAGGGAGTGAAAATTCGTTCATGGTGATTAGGAGAGAGAAATGGGGGTTTTTCCCCAATTTTGAGGAGAGAGAAAGTGGCCATTCATGGCCATTAAGGTGACACACCCCTTGACATCCCTCCATTACACTCTCATTCATCTTCTCTGATGAATTTGAGAAGTTTCCAGCCGTTTCTAGGTGCAATTAGGGCAGGGGGATGTATAGGGTCGGCCATGGGAGGGGAGGTGAAGAGGCCATTAATGGCATATGTGATTAAAACCACTACCACCCACAATTAACCCCCCTATCACCTTCACAAACCTCTGAGCAGTGAAACCCCCCCCCCCATTTCCCGTGAGTTTGGAGGTCTCCTTGCAAGAAATCGGATGGCACCCAAAGCTTCGAGGAGGAGCAATGGCGGCCGGCGAATGGAGCAAAGGAACGCCCCAAATGAGGTCCGATCCTCTTCCCCTCTCCTAGTGCTAGATCTAGATCGATTTAGGTAGAGAAATCGGGCTCAATTGAGCCTGATTGAGAGCTTGAATTTTCGGATTTTTCATGGAAAATGGTGGTGTTGAGTTCGGCGGAAACCGCCGCCTCCGGCGGCATGGTCGCCGCCAAACGTTAGCCACCACCTCAACGGAGGTGGTGGTGGTGGTGGCCGGCCAGGGAGGTGGTTGGGGTGGCTGGAAAGTGGGCTGGAATGAGCTCCAGGTCGGGATAATCCCGTCCCTTTGCTGGAGCTTGAAGATGAGCAGCAGCCCTTGGATGCTGCTTCAAGATTCGTGCAAAACCTATTTTATTTATTGTTTTATTTTCTGTGATTATAATAGCAGTGCATAGAATTAATTTTTAAAAATACTTATGCCCCACTACAGAAAAAATGGTTAACATATAAAATGTAGCCCTTGATGTCTAGTTTAATTTACAATTGATTTCACTCAATTTTGAGTCCTGGTTAGACCGCAGCACTCATTTTGGTGAGGTCTACCCAAAGGGCTGTCCAGATCTTAAATTAAGTGCCCACTCCAAACCAGACATCCAAATAATCTGAAATTTGGGGAATGGGCTATTTTTAACTATATATAGGACATATCCAAAAATCAGAATTTTTGGGAAATATTTTTCTATAGTTTTTAGAAAAATTAAATAAATCAAGTATAAATTAATTAGGTGTCATAAACACCTCAAAATCCCCCCAAATTTTGGTGGGTGGTCTTACAGAGCATTGAAGATGTTTTGATTAGGTTTTATCCAACCCCAGGTTGACCCTTCTAGGGTTAATTAGGTCAAAGCACGCCTTGGGGTTTTGAGTGGTCAAATCACCTCAACAGAGGCTGATATTTTGTACACTGACTCTATATGGTATGACACACCCTACAATGTAATTTGGGGTGGTTAAGAGTAGGGTAGCCCTAGAACCCTAGGGTAGGTCCCTTAATGGGGATTTTTAGGGTTTGAAGGTCATGGGGTCAAATGACCTTGGAATAACTTAAAATTTGGTGGAGAGGACCATAAGGTTAGTATAGTACTCTGGTTAAAATTTTATGGAATTTGGAAGCCTTAAACCCCCTCAAAACCCTAACCCTAGTTTAGGGCACCAAACCTAATTTGGAGTATTAGGCTACTAAATCACTTTAAAATCACTTGAAATTGGGCAGGGGCAGTTATATGGTAGAAATATTCCTAAATTAATTTTGGTGGGATTTTTTGGGCAATTAAAATCAGTACTTCATTTTCAACCATAGATGTGCCCTTAAAATTTACTATGTTTATAGTGAAGTTTTTGCTTATTGGAAAATTATGAAACCTTGGAATAGGATATTATATATAATGATAGAGCCCTCTGTATTTTGTTTAAAGTTTTAGATGTCTGTTTCAAGTACTTGCTTCATTAAATTATGATTTGTGGTTTATGATCAAAAATAGAAACAGAGCCACAATATTATCAAAAAAATTATGAAATTAGGTCAGAGAGTGCTTTTGACCATTATTATTATCCTGTAATTTTCCCATGATTTTTAGATGGATAAAACCAGTACTTACTTCACAAGTCTGTAAATTTGGAAGTTTACATTTAATTAGATTTAGAGCCCTTCATTTGTGAAAAAAATTATAAAACTTGGCTACTGTGGACTTTAGATACTAATAAGACTTGTGGAATTTTATTATAATTATTAGATGAGTTTTTACAGTACTTACTTCATTAACCAAAGATTATGGAATTAATGGTTATAAATTAAATTATGGGTTACTATTCACTATAAAAATTATGAGACTACTTCTAGGGTGTTTTTAGGCTATGATAGTCCTACTGGAGTTTTATTATAATTTTTAGAATAATATTGCTGGCCTTTTTATCTGTAGATGATATTATTGACCTTAAGTTCTAAATTACAAAAGGTAGGTCTAATCACCTATGAAAATTCTCAAACCTTGGATTTACTGTTTAAATGTCACTTATTATTTATCATAATTTTGTTGTGATTTGTTCCTAACTTTGGAGAGCACTTCATGTTCAAAGTAAGGCATTTGGAGTCTAGGATTAATTAAATTAAGTGCCCACTTAATTAGGAAAATTATGAGACTCTGGATTTAGTCTTAATAGGTCATGATAGACTCCCAGTAATTATTATGGATCTACAGGAAGAGTAATTAGGGTACCCCCTAATGAGAGCACCATGTAACTTAGCATAGTGTGCATATGGTGGATAGGTCAGAGATAAGTTAACTCGAAGAGCTCAAACACACTTAGGGTATTCACACTGAAATAAAAGAGAGGTTTGATCAAGGGTAGAAATTAATAACATTAAGTGCCTTGGCAAGAGAACTTTGGGCTTCACCCCATTGTAGTTCCTAGTACCGCTGCGAGCCCCTCACCGGGTAGACTTCGGGAAGTCCAGGGTTAACCTTAAACCTTAGGAATAATATGGGCAAGAGTAACCCTAATAATAGTTTCACCTTACACTCACACTTGTACACGTAGGGAGATAAATTAGTAGTGAAGGGATAGCGTAGGCCCATGGCCTAAGGGCTTACTGGTAGAGTTAAATGGACTCGGTATTGATTTGGAAGTCCGGGGAGCTGGATGCTCGGGGACTTGGAAAAAAAAAGAGACTTGATTAGTCTAGGGAGCCGTGGGCTCGGGAACATGGTGAACTAGTAGGCTCAGTATTTTAATTAGATACAAACTATCATGGTTGCATGTGCATAACAGTGGTGGGTCCTCGGTATTGGACGATCGAACACACCGTCGTCGGTACGTTGACTCGGGGAGACTAGCTGGTTTGCTAGGAATAGTACGGGAACGTACGAGAGGGGCTAGATTGTGTAGTGTGTTTACCAATCTAGGAGTGGAGAGGCCCAACCCACTGTCTCCGTTTTGCCACGGCGGAGGCTCCTGAGAGTTTAGCTAACTCCAAAAAGGGGAACTAAAGGTCTGTGCGCATAGAGTCGTGTGTGTGAGTTGCACTCGCATGTACATACCATAGCATACTTGCACGTCATAGCATAGTCATTTCATTTAACCCCTGACACCTATCGTATAAAATGGTATGGGACGTTTTATACGATAGGCCCTGCAAAACGACCCCTTGGTCTATAGGGGTAATTCCTATAAATCAATGGTTATATTTCTTGTTGCTCTTACTTTCACTTTTTATTGCTTCTTTTTGCTACTCCTTTCTATTACTTTTGATGCATACTTGTTCACTCATGTTTAATTTTTGTGATACCCCTGCCATACTTTATGATTTTAATCCTTAGGGTAGATGTCACCTGCTTGATTACACCTTGCTTTTGGTCCTCCTTTTCACCCTTTTCCGCCCGGTGCCTAGGAGCCACGGGTAGAGGGGTGGGGGATTGTTGACTGAGTCTAGTTTGACTGACGGTCGTTTGACCACCATATTTTAGGTGCTCCGGATGGGAGACAGGGAACAGCCGCAGGAGACACAACACCAGCAGGGTACGGTGCAGATGGAGATGGGCCAGTGTAGCTCGGGTGGACAGGCATCCGGATCCGTGAGTGGAGTCGAGTATTAGTAGTTTTACTTTTATGAGTGGATTGTAGTGAGGTTATCATGTACCGGGCTTAAGCCCGTATTTACTTTCTGGTGTTGGTACCTAGACTTTCTTCTGGTGTTGACTTGATTTATTGCATGATTTCCTCCTTTATACTATTGTGGACTTGGATGCTTACACTTTCATTCATTATACATTCTGTCGATGGTGATCGAGATGGCCGGCAGAATCGGCGTTTTGTGGTACCGATCATCCCGGTGGATGATGTCACCGCATAAACGGCGGTTCTGGGCCTAAGACCCCGGTGGATGTTGCAAAAAAAAATGGGGTCTTACAATGATGATCTCCACCTTTTTGTCCCCTATCTCCTGGCCCATTTCTGGCTTCCTAGGGTTTGTCATGACCTAGTCATGGCTAAAACCATTCTTAGGGGTCTAGTTGGAAATGGGATGTTACACAAAGTGTCTCTATAGAGCTAGAGACAAAGGCTCATGAAATAAATAATTTTCTAGTGTATTCGCCGGTTCTTCTAACAAGAACCGGCAGGCTAAAGCGTATCTTTCCCTAGATCTTGCTACTAGCCTCCCTCTAGATCTAACCCCGATCTAGATGCTGCACACAAGGCAACGATTTCTCCCAAAGCCACACAAGGACTTGGACGCCACTCACAAGACGGCGATTTTCCCCTAAGCCACACAAGGAACTAGATGCCACGCACAAGGCGGCGATTTACCTTCCGATTACAATGAGAAAATAAATAAAAATAACTAAAAATAAATTTAGCACTTTAGGCTAGACACTCCCTTCAAACAAAGCGCTGAAGATGCCGACGAATCCTTACAAGAGATGCTTTGAATGCTTTGCACGTGCCGTCAATATTCCACGCTATTTGGCCTTCTTAAGAGTATGGAGTATCTCTAAGTTCTGGAGCTCTCTGGATCGTCTTTGAAGGTAAGTGCACTCCAGGTAATGAAATTCGTAACTTTCTCAGAAAATGAGAGCCTTTTATATTCTGGCACTATCGCCGGGCGATACTGGGTATCGTCATCTGGCGATAGCGGTAACCGCTGCCACGTGTCCCACAAACTCCTCATTTTCGCATCGCACAAACTTTGAGCGCCGAATCGTGCACTATCGCCGCGCGATACCGGATATCGTCATCTGGCGATAGCGAAATAACGGTAGCCACGATTTCGTCGAGCGTCGAGCGGAAATGCGTCGAGTGGCGATATCGCCTGTGGCGATACCCACTATCGCCTGGCGATATCTCCAAGCCACGATTTCGTCGAGCGTCCCGCGGAAATGTGTCGAGTGTTGAGTGGCGCTATCGCCTGTTGGCGATACCCAATATCGCCTGGCAATATCTCCCGAGCTCAATTCTGATCTGATTCATCATCAAAAAGATATGAGATATTAACCTGTGTTACCTGCACACCAATAACATCCAAATATCAAATACTCGTTCATCCGTAGGTGTAAGTACTCGTTCATCCATATGTGAATTATTTTCAAATATGTGCTTTATTTCTGATATAGAACCTAAAAGCGTTGAAGCTGTTTTAAATGATAATTCTTGGTTTTAGCTATGAATGACGAGTTTAATTAATTTGAACGTAATAAAGTTTGGAAGTTAGTAGAAAGACCGTCAAATCATCCTGTTGTAGGGGTTAAATGGATTTTTAAAAATAAACTTGATAGTGAATCTAGGGTCACTAGGAACAAAACTAGACTCATAGCAAAAAGTTATTCACATATAGAAGGAATAGATTTTGATGAAACTTTTGCACCCGTAGTACGTTTAGAAGCAGTTAGAATATTTCTTGCATTTGCTAGTTTTAAGAAGTTTAAATTATTTCAAATGGATATTAAAACTGCTTTTCTTAACGACTATATTAAGGAGGAGGTTTATGTAGAACAACCTCCAGGCTTTTTTGATGTTAGATTTCCTGATCATGTTTATAAATTAGAAAAAGCCTTGTATGATTTGAAACAAGCGCCCCGAGCATGATATGATAGATTGACTATTTATTTATTAAAAAATAATTATAAAATCGGTAGTGCTGATTGTACTTTATTTGTTAAACATATCCATGATGATCTTATCTTTTTACAAATATATGTTGATGAAATTACTTTTGGATCCACAAATGAAAAATTGTGTGATAGTGTTATTGAAATTATGAAGAATGAATTTAAAATGAGCATGGTAGGCGAACTCACTTATTTTCTTGGTTTTCAAATCACTCAAAAGCATGATGGAATTTTTATTTGCCAATCTAAATATATTCATGATGTTTTTAAAAGATTTGGGTTTGAAAATCTAAAACAAGCAAATACCCCCATGAGTGTCTCATTAAAGTTAGGAAAAGATGAAAGTGGAATATCCATAGATCAAACACTTTATAGAGGAATGATAGGATCACTATTAAATTTGACTGCCTCTAGGCCTGATATTATGTTCGTTGTATGTTTATGTGCTAGATTTCAAGCTAATCCCAAAGAGTTTCATTTAAAAGCAGTTAAACACATTTTAGATATCTTATTGGCACATCTAAATTAGGATTATGGTATTCACATAACGATACATTTATATTACATGGGTTCTCTGATTCAGATTATGCTGGATGTTCATTAGATCGTAAAAGCACCAATGGCACCTGTCATTTTCTTGGCCCTTCACTTATCTCTTGGTCGAGTAAGAAACAGAATTATGTTGCCTTATCTACCACTGAGGCCGAGTACATAACACTAGGCAGTTGTTGTGCACAAACTTTATGGATGAAGCAAACATTAGAAGATTTTGGAACAGTTCATGAAACAATTGAATTAAAATGTGATAATAAAAGTGCAATTGACTTAACGTATAATCCAGTTCATCATTCTAGATCCAAACACATTGATGTACGTCACCATTTCATAAGAGATCACATAAAACAACATACGGTCAAAGTTAATTTTATAAGCACAGATTCACAGCTTGCGGATATTTTCACTAAACCACTTCCAGATTCCCGTTTTTTATTCTTACGATTCGAACTAGGAATTCTAGACTTGTCAAATTAATAAATTACCATCCCAAACCTCATAGAATATTAACATAATTATATTGTTAACATCATGAACATTAAACCAAAATAATCATTACATAAATCATAAGTGGAAACACCACAATTTAAACATTTCATATCAAGTCTTACATTCTTCCAGAAGAAATACCACATATCATTACAGAATAGATAATATTACATCATGAAATCAAAATCTAAGTCAATTCAAGAAAGTTCACTGTCGCCGACGATAGTGACTGTCGCCCAGCGATAGTGGCAAAATGTCCAGCAATCCAGAAATCTTCAAAAAATTATGCTGTCACCTCCACTGGTCTCTCCTTGATCATCTGTCGAACTGTACTCGCTGCTTCACGTCTGACGTGCTCGGCGGGTCAATGTACGGGGCGGCTCCATGACCGGATCTTCCCATTCTGCTGTTTCGGCTGGAGTGGGCTTCAACTTCAAACTTTTGGTCAGAAATTTAAAAAAATTCTGAATTCCCAAAAAGTTTTTCTTCACATCCCTCTTATGTTCTTCGAACGACTCTCGCAAGTAGTCTAACCCTTCTCGCAATGATCCACCTCTAGGAATTGGCGGGTTTCGGATAGTGGACACCGGTTCACTCCTCCTTGATGACCCTCCTCGTGTTGATCGACCGATGGAAGGTGTTCCACTCATCGAATATATCATTGGGATACAATCATTAAAGTACAATTCGGGGTCAATCCACGTATATTTCTTATATAAAATCCGTTGGATGACAGCTCTAAGTGGTAGGGTGTTCAACTTCTTCTAATTAGGACTTTTCAATCTAAATGAGTATCGTACTATCAAGAGGACAAAATCTGCCACGTCAAACGGCTCTCGCTCCAAAATCATATACGTCACATGACTAAGTTGAGCCGTTATTTTACGTGTATCTCCGGATTTCAATAGGACGGTATGCCTTAGTATTTCTTGCACTAGCTGTGCATCCTCTGTCAGGGTGGACGTTGATTGGATTAGAGTTTTGATGGAATTTCCATGCAAAACCATATTCAATAATGTCCAATCCCTCTCCTTCCGATAGTTCTCTACGACGTCTAGAGTGGTGTCATGCTCTATTAGTCCAAATTCATCTCTCAAGTCATAGTGTGTTATTTCTACCATCTGTCCTTGAATTTTCAACGGAACTCCGCCATTCAGTACCGTGAAACGCGGATCTTTGAGATAATTGTAAAATTCTCGGATGAGTACGAAGGAGAATGTGTCTGGAATAATAATTGACATTATTCCAGCCATTGCTAACAAGTCATGAATATGTGCATGACGAGCCATGTCGAATTCAATCACCGGTCTGATTCCTATGTTAGCATTCTCTATTCCAGGAAATGTTTGATATGATAAGTATGAGTCACTCCCTGTGCTTCTTCGTTCTTTGGAACTGGAAGCCATTTCTGCTTATAAAATTTTTTTTTCAGTAACAGGAAATTTTTTTTGGCTATCGCCATCCGACGACACCCATTGTCGCCGGGCGATAGCGAAAATTCATTATTCTCCATTTCCGACTTCACATCTGGTTTCCTCCTTCCTCCAACATACCAAATCTGCAAGTTAGTGTTCTTAAATCATCTTGCACAACTTAAATTCATGAAATTATATATCCACATAATTTCTCTAATACAAGTTTAGTTTCTTAAGCTCAAAAAACTAAATTTTACCACTTTCAAACCTGAAAATTTCTCATCTAAACTCACATGTTACACTATCCTAACAATTAGATCCATAAAAAACCAAAGAATTAAAACAAACATCCAAGTTTTCATACCTAGGTTTAGGGTTTTGCCGACTTCTCCTCCGCGTTACGCCCTCAGTCTTCAGGAAAACTGGTTCAGTTTGATGCTTTTGACTGAATGCGCCGGTTTTAAACAATTTACCACTATCGCCGACCGGCGATACCCAGTATCGCCCGACGATGGTGCCTTTTTTCTTGATTCTTCAAATTGTCTTGCTAACTCAGTTTAAGGCCAGGTGTAATGTTTTTTTTTTGAGATTTATACTAACTTGATTCTCTAGTTCACCACTCTTATATTCGTTCTATATATTTCAGTGCTAGTGTTCTTAAACTCGTGAACTTGTTTTCGCATGCCTCTAAGTATGAGAAATTTTTTAGTTATGATAATGTTATTTCACTCACGGGTGTGCAAATCTTCGTATGCCTCCATCTTACAAAATGTGAATTGCGAATGTTTTAACCATAACCACTTGTGCTGCATGCTTTCAGCGTCTGCTTTAACCGAGTTTAGTACAGTGTACCATAACATTAAATTATTCTGTATGCTCTCACAAGTGAATTCAGACTCCTTTGTTCAGCTAAAGAAAAAAAATATATGCGTACAAAAGTGTATCATCCCAAACGTACAAACATTTGGTGATAGTTTCACACAACAAAAAAACACTCAAATAATAAAGGG